>JAMKCH010008806.1:0-45665 GCA_023653785.1 Ophioderma brevispina
TAGGTGTCTGCGCTCATTCATTAGATTTTCCAATCGTTTCAGGGAAGTTAAGTAATTTATGTGAGGTGGAACTAATTCATCATGGACAGACATAAATTTGGGCGTTTGCAGCTCAACCATTAAATTAAAAATCGGGGATCCCGATTCCAATTACAACATCCACTTTTTTGACTAATATGCATTTTGGAGCATTCCATGCCAGGTATATTTTACTAGACAATACCAACACAACTAGTGCAAAATCTTCAAATTTTGATATTGAGGGTGGTCTCAAAAATTGCTGTTGTTTCTTTAGAGTAGCGGGGTGGTGTATGTAATTGTGGAGGAGGCAAGGTTGTACAGAGGGTAAAAATAAAGTAGGTTTGATTGTACTGAAATCTATCCCACATTTTGGCGATGTCCTATGCATTAAAAAAGTTATAGTTTGTCCTATCTTTAATAGTCTAGAATAAGGCAATAAATAGGTTATCCTGGGGTAACATTTCAGAATGCTCCTAGTCTTTTCAAATGGTCCAAATTCTTCATATGATCCAATGGACTAGGGAATCAAGATATACTTGCACTCATATTCATCAATTTGTCATGGTAATTAGAGGTCAAAATAGACAATGGTGTACATATCATATTCGGCTCATCAATGCTTAATCTAATTGACATACTAAAATGTCAAATGCAGAGCAATAAGCATTTTTTATTATAGGATTGACAAGCAGCAGTATTGCTGAGTTAGGTGTATCCGGCCACCTCGTTTAACGGGGACAAACCGGATTTTAAAACTTTGTAATGCGTACAAACATTTGAGACTAATTTCATCAAAAATCTGAGCACTCTGAATGAATTACCCCAGCGTGACCTTGAACTGTTAAATCCTATAATCCTAATAACCGTAGCTATGCGCAAAAGATACCTTTAAAAAAAATCCTCATGACCAGCCTAGGTTTTAAACACTTTAACAACATGTTTCTTTTGACCCTGTCAAAATTTAATCCCTATTTTTTTACATCTTCCCCATAGTTGACTTTTCTAGACTTGAACTAATTCCTGTGACCATTTAGAAAATGAAACAAGAACTGTTTTTGTTGCAATTTTGCACATTTTTTAGGTCTATAAACACTTTTTTGCATTAAAACTGCAAACACATCCACCAACCCCCATACATACTTACCATAGCTACAATTGTGGGGTTTTTGCTAAAAAAATCTCTTAAAAAAGATCACTTTTTTAGACATTTTTTCAGAAAAATACACTTTTCAAAACGTATTAAGAAGAATTCAACCTATTAGTTTGAGATTTTTTCTCTTAAAAAGAACACTTTTTTAGACATTTTTCAAGATGTTTTCATTTTTTTTCAGTTTTTTTTTTCAATTTTTTTCGAGTTTTTCGCACGTTTCTTAGCCAAGAGATTGCGCCGCAGGCCTATAAAGTATACTAAACTAGAAAAATCCTGCTTTTCTATCTTTTACAGGAATAACCCCTTCAATACTAGATTACAGTTTATTCCGTGTTTTTTTTATAGGACAATTCGTAACAGTAACTCTAGTAGAAAACCAAACCCCACAATGTCAAGTAAAAATCACCCCACAATGTAAAATAACCCACAAGTTCCATTTCTACTTACAAATACCCCACAATGTAGCCTGGTAATGACAAACAATCACACCCCACACACACCTGCCCACTCACTCTTGCGTTTCAAACGAATACAACTGCTCCAAAGTAAAAAAGGAAGTAAAATTACAGGAAACCCCATTTTCTTTCACATGGTAGGAAATAACCTTGCAGCATATTGAACAAACGTTGTGTGGAAGTAGACGCCTGACAAAACTTCACACTGAAGAATTTTGTATGGTGTACATGTACATTCCTCGAGTGCATTTCATGAAAACAGTCTGTGTAATACGTTTTGTCAATGCTATTTTATGTGTTTGCCTTCAAAGTGGGAAAACCCAATAATGACTTGAGCTAAAATAAAGTGCTAATGTTAAAGCTGGCAATAAGTTTCTCTTCTTTTCAGTTGAATCTTTGTGACTCATAGGCAATGGGCTCTCTGCACGGTGATTTAGTGAAATTTAAAAAATAAAATCCGCCCTTTTTGGCAAGAAGTAATTGATTAATACAAATGAAGTCATGAAATGAATATTTTTTATTTTTTTCGCCTCATATGGTCAGCACATGTCAGTGTTGAAAACACAACAGAAAACATGCGCTTGACCGGACTCGAACCAGAACCTCCACATTACTAACAACAGCGAATTGGCCAATTGAGCTAACCAGCCAGGGTTGGCATGGAGGGGCATATTTATCCACAGGCTGTTAGGCCCCTAAGGCAATCACAATTTCCTTCCTAGCGGATTGCATCAGAAGCCCAGGGCAAGATTAATAAATATTTATCCTTGTCTAACTGGAGAACTACGTAGTAGAAGTTTAAAATCAAATATAAAACAAATATAAATCAAAAATTTAAATGCCCCCGTATGAGGCTATCTCTCTGCTAGGAAGGTATGGAGCCTTTCAGGCCTAATGCCTGTGATATGATCTGCGCACTCTTTGCAACCCTGCCTTCTTAGCTCACTTGGTAAAAGCGCCGTGCTAACAATGCTGAGGTTGCCGTTTCGAGTCCGGTCATGCACTGGTTTTTTTTCAATCACTTAAATGCGAAAGCCAAGTAGAAGTACCACATATTTAGAATTTGTTAACCCAACAACTGGTCCAAACTAAAACGGGCCGCAATACAGGACACACTCCAAGGTCTTAACTCCATGGTAAATAAGCCCTGGGGTGATTTTGTTTGGACTGAGTGCTTGTACAACAAATCACATTATGTACACTTTCTTCTGATGACAAAAATATTAACCTTTCAATCTGATATCAAAATTGATACTAGTACAGTAGTACCTACTTTTGTTAAATTGGGGGTCACCAAATGCACTCAAACACGCACCTTGACTTAATATTATTCTTCTTGATTCACTTATAAAACTCTTTAATAACTTTTTAAATAGGGCCCAGACGTACTTATGAAAAATTTGATCTTAAATTTTCCCGCCATGTAAGATTTCATTTGCCCCGCCCCCTCCCCCCATGAAAAATGTACATTGCCCCTGGATGTGTCCTATAATGCTGGGACCCAATTGTCAGAGATTTTTCATGAAATACACACATCACCCCACTATTTTTCACCAAACCATTATGCACTTCAAACCCCAGTGGTATCACAGGGAGGTGGCAGGACTGACCAACCCACCCCAAGGTTCTGAATTCAGAAAAAAAGCAGGGTTTTAAAGGCAATAAATTGTGTTACAATTTTGATTTTCGACCCACAACCACCCAATAGTGGGTATATGCAGTAAAAAGGTTGCCCCCCTTGATTTTTCACACCCTCATAGATTTTACAACTGGCTCCTATATACAGATGTCAGTTTAATGTGGAATTCCCTTTTCAATATGCAGCTGAGATGGACTAGTGTTATGGTATTCAATGACACCAAGGTCAGAAATGACTTCCATGTACGAAATGCAAGAACCAAGGTTCTAGTACACAAAATAATTAAGTTTTTAGTTTCAACAAGATTTTATTTCGTAAATCAGAAATGATTGGTTCAGTATGTGGAATGTCCACCTGTATGTCATCATAAAGTGTCCTAAAAACTCATTTCAAACGTCAGTTGCATCTCAGTGAACCTTTTTTGCAAACTGTGGATATTGAGGAAAGAGGGCTTTGAAAATTAAAATTTTAATACGTTGTATAGGCTATTGATTTTTTTGATTTAAAGTGGTGTTTTTTCCGGTCCGTCCTTTGTGACCCCACTGATTTACCCGGAAATAGTATCGATTTGATATGGATGAAAGGCCAGGATTTCTCATTGTCGTCCTGAAATTTGAGCCCCAAATCCATTCCACTTCATTCCCAAGATTACACCACAACACAGGCTGTTTTGATTGGTTAACCATCATATATTAGCACAGTATTGAATAGGGCTTTGAAACATACATTCATGCATCTAACCATCAAAACCGCAAACCTTGTTTCCCATGGAACTTGATGGGGTGTATTGGCACGTGCCATGATCTCATATCAAGTAGAGAACAAAAGGACATAAATAGGACACCCCACCTTTAACCTGGGTATATACAAATTTTAATTCATATAGTCTGCAAAAAACATACTATAAATAAGTATCATCAGACTATTCATTACATCAACAAAAGCAGGCTTCTCAACATCAATTGGTGCTCGTACTAAAAATGGTGTCAATACTGTACTATTCTACTGTATTAAAAGAATAATGCCATTTTAAAGGGATACAAGGTCCCATTTCTAATTGTTCCTAAAATGTAATAACATGGTAGAAAATAACAAAAATTACACCTTTTTTCATTCAACAGAGTATTTGCATTTAATCACTACATTCTAGACCATTATAAGTACACATTTTTGGAAAGCTTACATTATAATGATGTCCACGCAGTTAAGTATAACTTTATTATACATGGTGGGTCAGAAATAACAAGGTGAAACAACAAAAAAGTAATTTTTATTGTTATTGCGACTAGTGTGTTTTCGCTTTTTCTGAAAGATATCTAAATCAAAATAACTATGGATTCCAAAAATACTTGCTTATGCCCTTCAAACAAGCAGGAAGAAAGCGTTTACAATACCATGTGTTAACTATACAGGGTGGTCAAATCATGCTATTCTGAAGTGTAAAATACACAAATAAAAAATGTTCTACAATTTTTTCTGAAGTAAATCTCTTCCTGGTCATTGGGTAAAGGAAGTAAGTAACTTTCAAGACAGATATTGCTATGGAAGTTGTGCGAATAAAATGTTTTTACTAAAAATGTTGTATCCAGAAATACCTAGTAGATCTCTTCTTAAAACCAGCATTCCTTTGAATAAAAATCATCTAGGGTTAACAACGGAAGGCAATCATCCTGTATTTCTCACAGTTCAAATAGGGCCGTGCACATACATTTGCATTACACTATAGATTTTTTTCTAATACACTGTTGATATATAAGTATAAGCATAATTTTTTTCCTACATTGCAAGTCACATATTCCACACTTTTAACATAATGCGACAGGTACAAAATGAAACATTTATGTGACTGATATGTGTGCTGAGATGAAGCCAAATGCCAAAGAATGTCATGAAATATTCCATGCTTTATAATTTGAACCACCTTGTGTATTTTATATATGATATTTATTTCAGTTTTTTTAAACTGACCGATTGTCAAATAACCAGTCTCAAACATTGCATAACACAAGATTAAAACAGTTTGTCACTGTCACAAACAGCAATTCTGTCACAAAAAGGTATGTTTCATATCCCTGTGTATTTACTCACCCTGTATAAATCATGGTGTTTCTTTGCAGAATTTGCATCTTTAGGTATACAATGTCCAAAATTTCCTTCTGTTACTACTTTTTGCATGTACATAGTCAGAAATTTTAAGATTTTCAGTTGTCTATGGGCTTCTTCTCCTCCAACCACCGACTTCACCCAGTGGCGTAACCGAGGCAGTCGATCGGGAAGCAAATTTCCAGGTCGTCCCGCACAGAGGGGTGCAAATTCTTAAATTGTCCTGGTGATTTCCTCCAATTAATTTCTGAATGTGACAAAATGCGCGCGTAGCCCGCGAAAAATGCCAAATTTACTTAAACTTTTGCCCAAATTTTGGCTTGAAATTTGTAGAAATTCGCCGGAAAAAGGGTTATACAAATGCACATTTTGGCCCATATCGTCCCGCGTTGTTTCGAGCCAGAGGGCAACTTGCCCCCTGCCCCCCCCATCCACCCCTCCCGGGTCTGGTACGCCACTGAACTCCACCCTGACAAGCTTGCACATTTTGAAACATAACTTCACTATTATCCACTCAAATGAAATGGGACTTTTTGCATTTAGAACCAAAAACTCAGCTACATTCTGACACCAAATTTTTGACATACAGCCCTGTAATTTCCTGAATATTTTACTTCAACATAAAAGTTGTGCGACAAGTGAAATAACTCCACCATATTTGACAGAACAAATTTGTGAAATGCGACCACAATGAGATTTTCTGAGGACACAAAATTTCCCCCTTCTGCACTTGACTTTATTATATAACCCCACCTAGAACATTTTCATTCATCAGAGGTGTTTGCTTCTTGAAAATTGATGGTTTTGAATGTGTACCTGAAGTATTTTTCATAGGCCGCTGTTTGCAAATACATATTAGGATACTACTTCCTTAAAACTTTTTGGACTTGCTCTATTACATTTCGCAGTAATAAATCACTGACAAGTAGTTGGGGATGGTAAAGTACTACTGCCTTGGGGTGTCATCATGTTTAGACTGCAAGGATTGACAATGTCCTAGGCATTGTTGGTCTTTCAGCACAGAGGCGATGGGAAGGGACAGACCAAAAAGTGAACCCTGCCACTTTGGACATGGCTTACCACAAAGCTTACTGCCAAGACCAAACACACAATGGGAAGCCTGCCACCCACATCCCACCCAGGAAAAATTTAATTTACGAATTTCCTAAATTGACAACTTGTTTTATGATTAATGGGATACTTGCTCTCATAGAGGCCTACTCAGATTTTCAAAACACTAATCACTATTTAAATAGCTCAGCTCAAATTGATGTCGTTCAAGAAGGAAGCTACAACTTTGTAGTTAATTACAGTTTTGGAAATTTTATGTACATGTACACCAGTACTGTATACAAATGATTTGATTCAAAGGTCCTAGGTCATGCGGGATCAACCTGTGCCTTAATTATCACAATGAGTCTTGCCTTGTGGGATCCGTTGAGCCAGTTGGGTTTGTCATAGCACCTTAATTTATTCTAAAAATTGGTGTTTTATAATGTTTCTTCATAACAGTGTGTCAAAATCGCGACACAGAATCAACCTGTCTGAACCCGCCAATGATCTTCGTCTTGGGTTCTTTCTGATCACGTAGTTTGCTCAGTTAGCATATGGCTGAAACAAACAAATTTCTAAACATTACTATTAGGAAACTGGCAAAAATGTCACACAAGGTCATGCATACCACAAAGGTCTTGCCCTAGTTCTGGTGGTTCATAGCCACTTATTCACCCTCGATTGTTTTAACCCAGATTTATAAGTCTTAGAAAGTAGGGGGGTCAGAGGTATCACATGGGGTCAAGAGAGGTCAAACTCTGAATACCCCAATAGACTTGGGCTAGTGGTCCTTTTGACCAAGTTTGCCTGCAATCAACCTGGGCATATAGCTAAAAACAACAAGGCGAACTCGTAATTTAGCGATGCGTAAAATATGTCCCCGCCGACTTTCGCGATCACTAACATGCGTAAAAATGCGTCCACACAACCCACCCCCTCCCCAAAACCCAGCAACATCCCATCTCATCCCCAACACCCTGGCAAACCCACCCCCCCCAACACCCCGCAACATCCATCCTCAAACATCCCTGCAACACCCACCCCCTCCCCAACACCCCACAACTCCCCAACACCCCTACCCCCTCCCCAACAACTCTGCAACACCCACCCCACCCCCTCCCCAACACCCCGCAATACCTAACCCCCCTCCCCAATACTAACCCCTCCCCCCCAATACCTAACCCCCTTCCCCAAGATACCAACCCCCCTCCCCCAATACCAACCCCCCTCTCCCCAACACCCCCCCCCTCCCTATGGAATAGTTAGTCTCATTGAGCGAAGGAATTTTGCCTATCCGATGCCACCAGTTCAGAGATACAGGCAATTACGCATATTTAATTAGACTCATTTGCTACCTAAGCCGCTGGCCGAATATATCACCCCATCAACTTTCAACATTGCAATAACTAGATGTGCCCCATTATACGCTTCATGCCGAGTGCAGGGAATTTGGTATCCACATGTACAGTATCAAAAATTATAGCCAATTTACGCTGCATTTGTGCATATATTAGCTAATTACATACTCAATTTGCCCGAAATAGCCCCAAAGTTTAATCAGGTCGAAACTCTTCAGCCCCACTTCCTTCCAACCAGTTACATCATTATATGCCTTATGAAAAACTCCAGGAAAACATTGTAAACAGGCCTTGGAGGCACAGTTTCCATAAATTATGCAAATTGATACTTAATTAGCATATTTTTAAGCCCAAAAGCTAATCAGGTCAAGAACTCACCCACACGCTTCTTCCACCAAGTTTACATCATTGTCGCCCTTACGGAACTACAGATAAATGTATTACAACAGGGTTAACATTTTTATCACGGACGAAGTAACGACGAACGGAAGAAAGCGCCACACGGCACGAAGGAAGAACGGACGCTGCTCATTTTTATAGTCCCCGTTCCGAACTTCGTTCGGCGGGGACAAAAAAAAAGATTGTGCCCTGATAGCTAATATGCAGTGCAGGAATTTGAGTATCCAATGTACCGTTTTCAAAATATAGCCAATACGCGGATTTTTGCCATATTAATTAGCTCATTTGCATAGCTCATTTGCCCGAAAATACGCCAAAAATCTAATCAGGTAAAAAACTCTTCAGCCCGCTTTCCCTTCCACCTAGTTACATCATTATACGCATGACGGAACTCCAGAAAACGTGATACACAGGCATTGCTGGAAAATTCTCATAAATTATGCAAATTAGATACTAAATTAGCTATTTTTAAGCCCAAAATCAATCAGGTCAAGACCTCACCCACCCGCTTCTTACACCCAAAGTTACATCATTGTCGCCCTTACGGAACTCCAGATAAATTGTATACAACAGGGTTAACATTTTTATACACGGTGAGAGAAGGAAGAAAGTGAGTGAACGAAATAGGAAGAACGGGGATCAGGTACGATACGGACAGAGAGGACGCTGATCATTTATAGTCCCCGTTCCGAACTCGTTCGGCGGCGACAAAAAAATGTGCCCCATGGATAGGCTTTCATGCAGTGCAGGAATTTGGAGTATATCAAAGGTACCGTTTTCAAAAATTATAGCAATTACGTGTGCTTTTGCATATAATTAGCTCATTGCATACTCAATTTGCCCGAAATACGCCAAAAATCTAAGCAGGTGTCAAAGAACTCGTCAGCCCGCGTTCCTTCCACCATAGTTACATCATTATAGCCTGACGGAACTCCAGAAAAAATTGTACCACAGCCCTTGCTGGAAAATTCTTCATAAATTATGCAAATTTAGATACTTTATTAGCATTATTTTACTTGGCCACAATATAATCAGGTCGAGAATCATCAACCCGCCTTCTTTCCACAAGTGAATCTTGTCGCCCTTATGAACTCCAGATCAATGGTAGACAACATGGGTAACATTTTGCTCCGGCACGAACGGCTAAAGATTAAGGAAGAACCACCCACACGAGGACGGCACGGACGAAACGGACGAACGAAACGCTGCTATTCTATAGTCCCCGTTCCGAACTCGTTCCGGCGGGACAATACAAAACTTTAACAGAATAGCATGGCATTCATTCGTCTGAAAGCAACTATCAGTGATTTGCTAAATCAGAAACGCGAAAAAAGATTTTTACATTCTGTAACAATACGGTACCCTGAATTAGTCATAGTGGCCGTACCGACAATTTCAACATGTAATGAATGGAGGGCGTCATATTCTTAATTTGAACACTGCCGTTTTATTCCTTTCTTGCCACGGTCAATTTCTGTTGACAAAAAATTTTGTGAGAATCTAAGAATTATCCTTCACTTTAAGCTATTCCTGTAAATTTCAAATATTTTGACGCTTTCTGGATGAATCACTGATAGTGTCTTTAACCGTGTTTACATGTTTTATTAGTGTAGAGTGTGATTTAGTTAGAAATCTAAGATTGAAAATAAACCTTAATTTTATTTGATTTGAATGCAAAAGCTTCTCAGGCAAAAGCGTTTAAAAGCACTTTTGTCTATTTTTTGTTAGGATCCCTAAAAACACAGTATGCATTATATGGCCAATAATAGTCACATTTTAAGCGTGCACCCAATTTCAAAATGTGAGATTTTTTGCAGTGTGGTTAATTTGTCTGATGAGTAAACTATACGCGGAACGATAAATACTCAAACGTGCGTATAATTTGTCAAAAAAAGATCTAGTAGTAATTAGAATTCAGATCGCAGATTGATGTAACGGCGGAGATGGACCGGAGGGAAAATGCCAAATTTCTGTTCGTACATTACAAAAATAGTCCCACCTCACGAAAAATGACCTTAACTTGACTTGCCTAAGCCATTGGAACAACTAATGGATGAGCGCAGACACATACATGCGCACTACAGAGTACAGACGCCCCTCAAAAAATATATAATCAAAACTAAACATATAAAAAATTTCTGAAAGAATTTGACTTTATTGTTTAGAGTGTTCCTAAGCTAAATCCTCACCTTTATTCCATCCAATTGGATGGACCCTAAGTGGAGTATATTGTCAATTGAACACAAAGGATAAAATAAAACTTGGGCCAGTTTCACTTGGAGGTTCAAGAAACTAAACATGTAGCAATCATTGTGGGATTTAAACCATTTTCAAAGTAATGTATACAATGCATTGAACTAATCATATTATTTTTCAAAACAGTGAAAGCCCAGAAATGATCTTGGGATGAAATGGGGACTCAACTGGAACATTCCAAAAAAAAGAAGTCCAGTGAAATGAACTTAAGTTTTTGGCCAAAAAAGTGTTGAGGGTATAGTTTTTATTGGGACAATCTGTAATTGTGTGGACGTTAAATTTCATTATTTATTTACAGAATCAGATATAAATTACTCTAAATAACAAAAATCATTCTGTTGGTGGACATGGCATGTGCAAGCCTTTACCATTAACCAGTTATAGATACTAGCCAATTACCCAATGCAACCTGTGCAAAAATCTACAAAATTAGTGGCGCTCTTCAAAATCTGCTGATATTGCTTTAACGATTCTTTTGTTGCATGCAACTCTTTGGGATAGCTGATTTACAGCCAACATTTTCTATGAAAAATAGCTTTAAAAAAGCAATAAAATTTTTTTTTTTAATTTATAGTTTCAATTTCTAAAATTCAGTATTTTTTTTTTTTTTGGGCTTGTGTTTGTTTGTGACAGGCCCGTAGCCAACCCCAATTCCACAAAAGGGGAAAGGCTCCACCTTTTGCCCAATTTTTTGATAAAAAGGTCCAAAATTGGAGGAGAAAATATGACCTTTTTGGGGATGAGATGCATGAGATGTTTCAAAAACGTAAAAAAAGGACCATTTTAGGGGTTAGGTCCATTTTTTTTAAAAAAAAAAAAAAAGTCCAACGTTTTTCGGGAGGGGGGAAGACCCGCACCCCCAAAAAAAATCCTGCTTACAGGCCCTGGAGGTGATTTTTATCATTTAGACACACACTTTCTTGGTACAAAATGATTGTGATGAAAGTTTTTGTGGGCTACAGTGTAGAAGGGAAACTGATGCGAGATAGGGCTCAATTAAAGGTGCAACGAGAAGGCATTTCACTATCGTGTTCTCAAAATAATTGAAAGCCCTGATTTTTGACCTGCCCTGATGTGTAGTTCCATAAAAAAATAGCCCCATCTGAAAGGATTGAACTGAGAATGTCCTGTGGTCCTAAAATTGTGAAATTCTAATATCGTATAGAGGCAAAAATACGAAATTCAGCCCTATGTTTATATGCAATACAAGCAAATCAAATCAGCGTTTTCTCTCTTTTAAGATGTTACTGTAGCCAAATACAGGCAAGAAATCTAGGGAGTCGTATTAATCTATATAAAATTACTATTATGACCCAATATTTAGGTGACTCAAAATCTCTGGCTGCACCTTAATTAAAACCTAAAACATTCACTATGTTTTGCAAGCAACGACATACCACACATTACCACATGCACTAGGATGGTACACAACCAATAACCACAAGGTACTACAACTGATGTGCACATTAAAACTAATACCACAGAATACAACAGTGATGATGGCTGTGTGTTGAACATCAAATTACCACAGTTTACACAAAATTGCCATATGTTGTTATCCTGTGTAATTGGATGTGTTAGGGTTACAGGTGCTTGTTCCAATTTATGGTCTATACATTCTCTTACTTGATATGAGAGCCTGGCATTTGTACATACAACCACATCAAGTACCGTTACTTTCCTTTCATTTTGTTCAGAAAACAAACTTCGGTTTTGATGGTAGAAGAAGCAATCATCATAGTGCCAAAGCCCTATTATAGAATGTAATTATATCCGTGCTAGCTATAATATTGAATGGTTTTTAAACCACCTAAATAATGGCGGTTTGTTTTTTGTTTATATCTGGAGAATGACCGGATTTGAGGCTTTAACATTTCAGGCATGACAATGAGAAAACTACAGCCTTTCATCGGAAATTCGATACTACTTCCGGTTGGTAATCAGGAGTGGGTCCAAAAGACAATAAGAACACACACCTTTAATTGCAACATATTTTTTAAAGCATTGTGATACAACAACCTTGTTGAAGAAGGGGTAAACAGGAATACTTATTCAAAAAAGATGCTCTTGGTTTCCAAAAAACATTATGAGGAGCACAATATAATGATGACAAAGGGATGCAGGAAACAGTGTAATGGAAGTTTTCAATATACGTACCTTATGGAGCCAATTTTTTTTTAATGCGGATTATATATCACAAATTTTGGACACTAAGTCCATATGGTTGTGTGCATTTTTACATCTAAGTGGATGTTCAAAGAGGTCTCCACTTGTAGGGTCCAACATTTTTTTGTGTAAGGGGCTGGCATTGTGTCTCGCAGTCTCAGATCAGTTCCATAATATACAATACTGTAGCATCCATCTGTCAAAGAATTTAAAAGCAGGTCCAAAGGTACATGTTCTCCATAATTGTGATTTGTTTAACTCGGACCCTGAAAAAACATAGGTACAGGCATAAGCCCATATTTGGCAATGTAAAGTCACATTTGAAGAGAGCTACATTTGATACTTTCTTCTAAAAAGAAGCAGGTGTTCAATCCACAGGGTTAAAATGATTACATCAGATTTTCTTGAAGCCCATGAGGGTTGGTAGATGCCATGCAACTTTTCTCCCATGGATTAGTTCAAGATGGTGGGATTCTCTCAATCATTCGCTGATTCAATGAAATGGTAGCTTGTACAGCTAGGGATGCATTGCTATTGCTTGTCCTCTTGCTCCATCATATCTGCGAATCTGTTTTAAATAACATTAAAAAAAGAAAACATTTCAGGCAAATTCTTTAAAATGCTAGTACAGGATTGTTACATCCTGTTTACTTTGAATAGGCATAACGGCAAACTGGTCCATTTAGCCATTTCCAGACCCTAAAGAACCAGCTTTGATATAAAATCTCTGACCATGCAGACTCAAATTGGACCCGCCATTTGCCACTAAAAACCGGTCCCCGTTGGCAAACAAAACCGCAACCAAACAAGAAAATCCTGATTTTATGGGCTGACAGTGGGTTGCGGTCGCTTCGGTCTCCAGTGGTGAACCAGCGGGGAGGGGGGGGGGGGGTGGTGGCAGGGGAGGAAGACGCCCCCCAGAACAACTAAAAAGGGGGATGGAGAAGCTAAAAAATGGGGACGAGATGAAGGTGGTGATGAAGGGTAAAAATGATGGGTTCTACCCGGGCGAGGCAAAGGAAGAGGACCAGGGGAAAAAAATGGGGAAGGAGAGCGTCTTGAGTGTGACCCCTCCCGGAGCTCAGGTCTGGTTACGGGCCTGGTCGGTTCAACAATTTTTTTATTCATGAGCAGGGGAGTAGTAAGATGTGGATGGGTGGGTAGGAGTAGCGGGAGCAGTGGGTAGCGCGCCTGACGCCTGACCTCTTTCGGCGGGGGGGGGGGGGGGGAATGTGGGAGACAAAGTGAAGTGAAATGGGGGGGGGAAAGTGAATGAAATTAGAGGAGGGGGAAAGTATCAAATAGTTGGAGATTTCAACTAATTTTGCCCAAAAATCACTGATTTTCCCCCAAATTTGGTGAGTTTGGCCCCAATCGCAGACTTTTGCCAAAAATCCCTTTATTCTTTCGGCCCAGGGGGAAAACTAGGGTGGGAAGGAAAAAAGTGGGGGAGGAAGCACCCGCCCCCCCCCCCATCCGGGGGACACTGCCAGACTGGATGGGGGGGCGGCAGGGTCCGCATCGGAACCGACAGAAAACGTGGTAGTAAGGTCCAGGGTGCCCACCTTAGGGCCACATGGTGGGGTCCAGGGGTGAAAGTCAGGGGTGTGGGGTTGCGGGGAGTATATCATCATATTTAACAAAAAACTTAAAACACACACAGAGGTATCTTAACAATACACTCACGAACAGACAGTATACATGTTTGGGGCAACAAAAAGATTTCAGCAGAAAATTTTTTCCCAAGGATTTGGGCCAGGGTGCCCTGTAAAACAGGGATTTGAGGTGAAAAAAAAATCCCCTTGTATAATTTTCACTCCAAACTCGGTCCTGTTAGGGGGTACATCTGCCAGCACAGGTTCTTGGAATGAGCAAGTCCCCCCATGTAGTGCAACAAATCCCATCACAGGTTAAGTGTCCGCTTGAGAGGCAAAAGGGTGAAAAGGAAAAATGGCCGAGGGGCGGTCGTTCGTAGTAAAGGGGTAGTGGATTTAGCTTATCAACCTTGAATATCCCTTCAGTGTTCCCAAAAATCGGTTTTTTTGTACCAATAGGGCCATTCTACTCCCTCCCGCCCCAACCAGAGGAAATAAAGAAAATAATAAACTGTCGGAGGCAACCGCGATTGTTCGCAGGTGATACCATTACCCTTCAGGCTGGGTTGTGATGCAGGGCGAGGTTAAGGGTTAAACTATCGCGCACGCTGGGAACAGAGACTTTAGAAAGACTAACTCGCAAAGGACGTTAATCTACATCTTGGACGTCATCTCTAATTAAAGCTTTTGCGATCAGATCCCACAACATGAACAAACCAGCGAAGGGTGATGGTATCACCAGCAACGTCAGTTGCCTCCGAGTTAGTTTATTTCTCTGGTTGATTGATTTAAAATTACGTACACGTTTGAACTATACCAACCCAGAATCGATGATGAGAGAGTTACATGATTCAATTGATATTTACACTCTTTTCATGCCAAAACGAAGGGGCACTGGACCAAAAAGTTTGGAATTTATCAACTTTTAAGTTAGTCAAGTTTGCTGGTAGGTTGGCATGTCATCCCCCCCCCCCTGCCAAAGTTAGACTTTTCAAGTAGATCTCATGTCTGCTTGTTTCAAAGGTTAAAGCGGGGGGGCGGGCGGGGGGCACTGGCATCATATTTTCAGAAAAAAAAATTAAATTTAGGCCATTGGAAGAATAGAAGATTTATTTTGCATTGTAAAAAATAACTATTACCCCAAACAAATAGGGCCATTAATAGAGGATAAAGACATCCAGGTAATCTGTAGGCTAACTTTTAAAGTGTGCTTGTTTCCGATTTATGTGTATTTTGTTCTCTACTTGATATTGAGAACCTGGCACTTTGACATACCACCCATCAAGGTACCTTGGGAACAAACTGGCTGGTTTTGATGGTAGACGCAATAATTAATGCATGTTGCAAAGCTCTAGGTATTCAAGATAGGCGGAGCAGAATTCATAGCGTCCTTATTTAGGGAGTTCGTCATGGCAGACACATCTAAGGTTTGACTACCTTTAGCATTAGTATGGACCTCTACATAATGGCAAAGGTAGTTAGTGGGTCCAAAAATTGTGGTGTCACTTTTTCAATAGGGCCATTTAAGGTTACACTGGGGTCAAACCTTTTAAATTACTCCAAACATGTGGAAACATCTTAATAGTGTCGTCTAGTCATAAGGATTCAAAAAATGTATATGGTACCACTACGACTATTAGTTTGAAGGTAGCGCGTAACCATTACTAAAACGTAAAAAAGGTCAAACTCCGTTTGTACAGGGTCTCAACATTGAATCACTCGGATTATATTTTAAATGCTTGCAATTATGCCTGAGGAATTAGGACTCCCAAAAAAGTATAGGTTTGATTATGTTAAAGGGTACTTCCGAGATAAAGGTCAAAAGAAGGTCAAGCCCAATTGGATTAGAGTACCTATGACCTTTGTTGTCACATATACATGATAACTATGCATTGCAGATGCTGCAAAACTATTCCTTATTTTGATCATGTAAGCTAGATCAACAACTTGTTCACATTTACCAACATTTGAAGCAAACTTCTTATTTTGACCCCTGTAAACAGAAATGAAAATTGACCTTTTTGCACTTGTAGCATTTTTACCCAATAATCTAAAAACCAATGGTCATAGGGGGTGGAAAATATACATTTTGCGATCCTGTATGACTAGGAGGGCGATATGGCATTACATTTTGAACATGATCGGAGCAATTTAAAAAGTTGACCCCTGTGGAGACTTAAAATTGCCCCATTGAAAATAGGGCCCTGCACCAATACACAGGAACAATTTTGTCTGAATATCGCTAGATGTATAAATTATTGGGCTAAAGAATAGTACATCGGGACAGGCTGTGTGGTGCGGGGGGACGAAGGGTGTTTGCGACAAATGCACTGGTCTCCTGGACTGATAGCAGTGGTCGGAGAACATGCAAAGGGGGGGGGGGAAAACCCGTGAAGTGAAAGGGGGGTGTTTAATAAGGGTGGCGGAACAAGAACCCGTCACACTATATCACTAGAGATAAGAAATCGGCCTTAGCACTTTGGAATGTCAATCTATCGAGGTTCTATTCCATCAATCAAAAATTGTAAATTCCAACTGCCTATTGACTTTATAGAGTCCTGAATTTAAACCATACTTTTTCACTTCCCCCCAAGTAACCTGTTTCTAAGGAATTCAACAAATATGTGAAAATCCTTTTTTACATATATAATTAATAAAAAGCCAATGGACTCCAGAAGTTGGTCCACTTTTGCGTAGAATTGGAAATAGTTCAACCAACCTCCATGCCCTGGCTAGTAAAGTGTGGAGTTGAAAGAGTCCAAAGTGATGAGGTTATTTGTTTTCCCTGTCAGTGCTCAATCTAAACCTTTGTGTGCTATAAAGTAATAATAAAACAAAATTGAAAATTGGCATTCAAAAGATTAATTGTCGACAATTGCCGCCATCGGGTTTTATGAATTTACCAACATGTCGACAAAGAAAACACAACCGATACCAGCTCTAGGTATAAAGCATATTTTGTCCCTACATGCATTAAACACATCTAACACTTCTAACATATTCTACAGGTACAAAATAAAGCATTTATT
Organism: Ophioderma brevispina; assembly: GCA_023653785.1. Classification (NCBI taxonomy): domain Eukaryota; kingdom Metazoa; phylum Echinodermata; class Ophiuroidea; order Amphilepidida; family Ophiodermatidae; genus Ophioderma; species Ophioderma brevispina. Next base: position 17,225 of record JAMKCH010008806.1, read on the forward strand.
GTGACTGATAAGCATGCTGAAGATGAATTTAAATACACAAAAAAAATTTCTTGAAATACATCCCCCCTATACAATTTGGAACCACACTGTATATATTATCTATCATATCAAATAGTTCTTGTGTGTTTAAACCTGGCCAGTGCAAAATAACCAGTCTCAAGCATTGTACAACACAAGATTAAGACATGTGAGACCGATGTGACACTACTAGATTTAGAAATTATGCACAAAAGGTACTGTTTTTCACCCTGTATAATTTTTTACTCACCCTGTATAAATGCATGTTGTTTCTTGCAGAATTTGCATCTTTGGGTATTTCAACAATGCTTATTAAAAAGATTAGTTCCTTACTGTAATATTTTTCATGTAGCAAAGGTCAGACACTTGGTGTATTTTCAGTTTTTATGTGCAAGTCTATGGGCTGCGCCTCCACCGACTGCTCTCCACCGGCTCCACCCCTGACATACTTGACAGATTTTAAAATCATTTCGCTATTACCAACTCAAATGAAATGGGACTTATGCATTAAAGAAAGAACAAAATTGGGCTAAAAGACACCATTTTGTTGTCATACATTCAGTACTTCCCTAGAAATATTTACTTTGAACATAACATTTGTGGGACAATGTAATATCTCCACCATATTTGACAACAACTTTGAAATGCGACCTTTAGGCCTACGTGGTTAAAAGAAATGACGAGGTCTAAATTTAGGAATTCTGAACGCTACCAGCTAAATGCCCTCTCAGTTCTTTGACCTCCGGTAACTTGATCAGATTCACATTTGTATACATTCTGGCTGTGTTTAGAATGGATTCACCCGCACAGGTTAGGCCAAGTAAAAATAAAAGCTGGTTTCCGTCCGGGTTTGAAAGAGGAGGGCTTTTTATTTTTATTTTTCAAGATGCGCCGCCATTCAAGATTTTCGTCAACTCCAGGTGCTAACCTTATCACACGTGACGCAAAACTACAGAGACATAGGTCACACAAGAACTGACATATTTACAATGTTTTGAAATAGTGTTAGCACGCATGTTTTAGCACATCTTAATGTTTTATTTGTTTAGAATACCTCCTAATAAAAGTATCAAACTGAAGCCTATCTCAATTGAAACAGAGTTTCGTAGTGAGCAAATTCTGTAAAATCATAAAACTGGTCGTCGTCAACAGAATAAACTGACGAATGACTCAATCTCTGTTTATAACCTCCCGCCAATCGCATTTATTTAACATCTTCAACGTACTATGTATCATGTATTGATGTGTGGCGCGATATCCAAGTTGCCCAAAAGAAGGACCGTGTGGGGGGCAAGGCATTTTTTGAAGGCAATAAAAAATTTGCCTTACATTGGCAAGGGCAGAAGGTAATTCGCAATGACAAGGGCATCAAGGCAATTGTCCACATGGGAAGGCCTCAATGCATTTTTTTTTTCAGTTTCTTGAAGTCATAAGCCAGTCAGCCTGCATGGAAGGCACTTGAAGTAAGTGGACTGTTGGCTCAAACCTGAACAAAGCTCCATCTCGGGCAGTTTAGGTGTCACCTAGGAGCTTATCAGAGGCAAGGATCTATCTCTTAGCCTGTCATATTTTACTTAAGAGGAGACAAGAAATATATTGAGAGTAATCATATGTTTGCATTTTCTCCCCCCACCCCCTAAAGTTTCATGATAGTGATGCATTTTGAAGACGTCAGGAACTATCACCACGTTTTCATCAACTATCTTCTACTACTACTGCTTCAACTGTCAGTATGAGAAAACACGATAATTATGATGTAATAAATTAAAATAGCCCAAATTTGATCAGAGAGATTAATATAAAAAATGTATAAATATAATTAAATAAAGACCAACTGTTGATGATTCCTTTCCCCCTGCTTAGTTGATGAATAAATGCTGGCGATTAGCGAATTCACAAAACCGTCTCTCACAAAAACTGGCACTTGATACATCCTTACTAGGGCTATCAGTGGAACAGCATAAAATCAAATGCTGGTATCGGTGAAAGTTTCGGGAATGAAAACTCGGGTTTTTTATCACTTGATGTTGATTCCAGATTTGTGAATTTTCTTCGGGCTTGCCCCATTTTTTAAAGGGAAAATATCATTCAAAGGTGGGGTTTATTATGTATTAAATTGCAGGGTGGGAGAAGGTTTATTGGGTCAAATATCTAAGGACTTTCTAGCGAATTGTATTTTTTAAATCTATTTTCCTGATGTTTTTGAAAGTCGCTCGAGATATTCTGAACCGTAATCATCATTTTTTTTTCGCGTATGGGCTAAAAAACGGACAAATACGGGGAAATCGTACTAGTGCCTGGTGTTGCAATACAGAAAGAATATTAAGCTCCTACAAAATTTAAAACAACAGGCCAACATCAAAACTTAGCAAGCAAATACATTTATGATTAGAAATAACCTTCAAAGGTTGTGCCTAGAAGTTGGGATTTACCATTATGAATTAATTGTTTGGACATTAAATTAATACAAAATAACGCAAATGAGCACCTGGCATGATGCGCGTAACCGGCACTCTCTGCTCAAAACTTGAGCTTGCCTTGAATGAGGACATGTGACAGTTGTACAGTGCCCCGGGGTAAGCATGCAGTTTGGTTTGATATGAGTGGTAAGGATGCTTCTTTCAACAATAGAACAACACTTCTCTAATGTCCAAAAATATGCATGTCGTCAGTTGTAGTTGAAAGTATATATCCATATAAAATATTATCTATAAAGAAAGCCGATTTTTAGAATGAACGAGATCGTGGGTGTACAAAATCATAAAAAATTCATGCAAACAATTGCATGCAAAGCTGACAGCACTCGCCACACAGCATACATACGCGCGATGTCCAAAAAATACCTTATTTCGGTCAGATTCAGTTGAAGTCTGCATTACCATACTAGCTATACGATGCTTTTGTTAAACCGAGATCGTGGTGTAAAAAGTAAGAAATTAGCACGGAAATATGTAATACCAGCCGACACTGGTATAATGGTCGCGCGGGAGTTTTTGAATTTTCAGAGAAACCTTATGACACTTTTTTCAAAAAATCCAACAGTGCTTTCCCGATATCTAAAAAATCTGTCCTTTTGGTAAGATATATGTGAAAATGTATATTTAAATACTTTGATAAAAATAGCAACAACAGATCTCTAAATGGCGTAAAAAATCGACAATATTGCATGTGATACACACACTTTATTCATCTTGCTCGCTTGCACTGTACACATCATCCCTGCCCCCGCCCCATCCTCCTATGCCTACTGCCGACTGTTGACTTCTACCTCAGTATGACAGTCAGAATCAATGCTCAATGCGATATTTTTTGACACATTTTATCTTTATCGTTCTTAATTGTGATATGATTTTCAATAGCCGTATTGCAATATTATAACAAATAACGGCGACTTTAAACCCTTCTCATTCCGCCGGCTGCAAAGCGAGCCTGCTCAAGCACGTGTTGTGGTGGGCACACTGCCCCGAGTTTCTTCGCGTAACAGCAACTTGGCAAACGCCTACGTTGATTGGTTTCACGCTCTTTTTTGACAGTTCCCATAGAATTTGTTTTCATCTATATTTGCATGAAGGGGGCGTGGAAAAATGCTTTTCGCTCTTTATTAGCGTGCTAGTTGAAAATGGTCAATGTAAAGTTTTTCGCCAGGAATCAAACTTTCCAATGATGTGGGTGTTGTTCGAGGTTGCAAACACGCAAGGAACACCGTAATATCGAGGTAAACTTTTCAAAAAATAAAAAAAATACTTCCCATTATAACAAAAAAAAGAACAATCAAGGAAAATGTGTCACCTCAAGGTTTATACCTAAAAAATATATTTTTCAAAAACATGACATTTTCCACCAATGACTGCACGAATTCCACGTATGACGGGCAATTCGAAGTGAACACTGGACACCCTCTATACTAATAACTCTTGCAACATGCTTAAATGGGCATAACATGTGTCAGAAGTAATACTGTACGATGCGACCATACCAGAGAATATCTTCTCATCTTCTCTGGACCATTATCTTTGTACTGTAGGCAAATGTTGTGTATGGTAGCCAAAGTTCGCTGAACATCACTGTGTTGACTCGTGTTGACCTGTTGTTGCTTAATGACAGCCCTCATCCCATGCATACCAGATGATAAGGACCGGCCAATGCACTATGTTTTTTATTATCAACGAGGTTCATTATGTTGTAATGGACTCTCCATTGGTAAACCGCGGGGGCACGGGACAAAACAAACGAGATCACGTGTTTTGTAATCTAAAATTTGATTGGTTCAACCCGCTCATGACTACGGCGGGGACGTAAGATCGTGCATTTAGCTAGCCTATAGTGCCGTAGCACCGTTGGAAGAATGTTGGATGTCGCCGGAGCATCATATTGCAGTACCGTTTCGGCAGTCTGTGACATCAACTCAACCAGTGGGAACTACTGGGACCGCGGCCGTAATATGCAAGAGCATCTGTCGACGTTAATTATTTTCGGTGATACCCTTGAATAGACCGGAGCTTACAACACATTCATATGATAGGCATACCCACAAAGGAGCGTGAATCAATCGATGTCTAATAGAACCAGAGAAGCACACACAACGAGAATTCTTTGTCCACATGCTAGACCCTCGGCAAGGCGTAATCTAAATGCACGTCGCATAGTCGTAACAACCTCACGGAAAAAACAAAAAAAAAAAAAAAAAAATAAAATTTTTACCAATTGCCCTCTGTTCCCTCCAATTCCTAAAAGATCCACAGCAGCCCGAAAAACCGCTCCGAATCGGCCAAAAAAAAAAAAAAAAAAAAAAAAAAAACACTTTACTTTTTTTAAAAAAAAACACCCCCGATTTCGGGATATTCCTCTTATCACGACGTGTCCCATATCCATCCACCCACCTTACCAAAATTTCATCGACGCTAGGATCAAAAATGAATGAGGCCCCGGATAGTTGTCACACATACGAACTCGAGATTCGCCCCATCATGACTAACACCCTCGCTGCGCTTAAGCGCGAGGGTGAAAAAATTAATTTAGTAGAGGCATTGGAAGAATAGAGATTATTTTGGCATGTTAAAAATATATCCGTACCCCAAAACACAAGGGCATTAATAAGAGGCTAAAGACAGCCATGTAATCTGTAGGCTAATTTTAAGGGGCTTGTTCCGATTAGTGTATTTTGTTTCTCTACTTGATATGAGAACCTGGCCCTTGCACAACACCATCAAGTCCTTGGGAAACAAACTTTCGGTACTTTGATAGTAGACGCAATAATCATGTTGCCCAGCGTCTAGGATTCATATAGAGCAGGAGCAGAATATCATAGGGTCCTATTTAGGGAGTTCCCTTTCATGTCAGACTACATCTAAGGTTGACACCTTTAGAGTGTAGTATGGACCCTCTACAGTAATGCAAGGTAGTTAGTGGTCCCAAATTGTGTGTCACTGTTTCAATAGGGGCAATTAAGGTTACAAGGGGGTCAAACTTTTAAAGTTACTTCCAAACAGTGTTGAAAAAATCTTTCATATTGTCCACCCGGTCTAGTCATAAGGATTCCAAAAATGTACTAGTTTGTACCATTACGATCTATTAGTTTGAAGTTAGCGCGTAAAAATTACTAAAACGGTTAAAAAAAACGCCGTCAAACTCCGTTTGTACAGGGGCTAAACATTGAAAGTGCACTCTGATATATTTTAAATGCTGCTAATTATGCCTGAGGAATTAGGACTCCCAAAACACGCCCCATATAGGTTTGATTATGTTAAAGGTTTACTTACCGAGAGATAAAGGTCAAAGAAGGTCAATGCCAATTGGATTATAGACCTATGACCTATTTGGTCACAAAACATGATAACTCTGCATGCAGTGGCGGCAAACTATCCTTATTTTGACTCCTCATTAGCTAGACGAACAAACTGTTTCACATTTTACCAACTATTGAAAAGCAACTTCTTATTTTGACCCCTGTACAAATATGAAAAGTGACCTTTTTTTGCACTTTTAGCCATTTTTACCCAATTAACTCTAAAACCAATGGTCATAGTGGTTGGAAAAACTATTGTACATTTTTGGAATCTTATGACTAGACGGACAGTATGGCATACATTTGAACATGAGATCGGAGCAATTTTAAAAGTTTGACCCCTTGTGTAAACCTAAAAATTGACCCCTATTGAAAAAGGACACCCACATTTGAGGACCACTAACTTCCTTCAATGATATAGAGGGTCCATGACTAATACCAAAGTGTCAAAGCTGAGATGTAGTGGGACATGAAAGATGTCCCCCCTAGTTGACCAAAGTCCTTGCTCCCGATCTCTAATACTGGCTAATATTGATGTGTTAACACTAAAAACGGCAGTTTTGTTTATATCTTCGGAATGAAATGTATTTGAGGGCCTCAAATTTCAGGACGGACCAATGAGAAAAAATACGGACTTTCATATGATATCAAAATTCCGATACTACTTCCGGGTAAATCAGGGAGGTCCCATAAGACTATGAAATTATAGACTCATACTTTATGGATATTTAAAACCACAAAGGTAACAGAACGGTTCAAACAGGTTGCATGCCACTATGGGAAACAACTGTGACGTGTGTTTTCTTGTGTTTTTAAACACCATTTCCCGTGTCGTTGCTGATTTAATGCGCCCGGGCGGACATTAATTATAAAATTGTTCGGTTTACACGTAAGGACAGTGTTCAGCTGTGGACTTACGTTGGCGGACACGTGTGGGTAAACAATAAATTTATGTGGTGTGAAAAACAATCAACTTCTGAGTACTTAATGTTTTCTAAGGGTAAAATGTCATATATTTTCAGATTTTGGCACTTAACACACACCCCATATTTTTTCACCCTGTTTTGAGAAATTCAGTTTTTTGGCCAATTTTAGCCAAAAATTGCCATTTTGCGGTTGACAAAAATTTGACTTGATAATTTTCTCTTCCTGTGAGTGGAATGAACTGACACTACTATAGTGACTAATTCTGTTATGCTAATCATGTAACAGGGGTACATTTGTAATCTTCAATCATTAAATGGGATCATCTATTTCTTTAATTTTGTACCGGGTTAGAAAGTCGGCGGTGAGGGTGACAATTGATTTGTGGAAAATGCAATTTTCGCCCAATTTTGTGATTGAAAAAGCCGTAACTCCTCAATGGTATAGCCATGGCGATGCTTCTTGTGTCCTTTTTTGTTCAGTTTTTCAATAGCTAAATAGTGATATAAAACTTGACTAAGGTGAATGTACTAAAAAAAAATAAAAGTAGTAATATTTACAACCCTCCTACCCCTACCATTCGGGGGTGTGAAAAAAATAAAGCTTCACACAAAAATAAGTCCTTTAAAAACTGTGAGGTTAAGGCTAACAAATATACTTGCTATAGCCAAGAACTCCCTCTAGAGCAAGTTGATATTTGTTTAGCCCTGAGAGTCCCAGTTTTGAAGGACTTTTTTTGCGACGATTTTTGCTCAAATTTGAGGACTTCGGGCCGAAATTCCTGTACAGTGCTATGGAACAATTTCAAGTTAATAATTATGCGTTTTTTTTTTTAATAATTTTTGCATTTATAGTCTTTTTTATAGTTTTTTAAATTTCACCCTAAAAATGGTATTTTAAGTAGGATATCTTTTCCCCCTTTATTTTTCCACCATTCTGTCCCCCCTTGAACGTAAGTCAAAGCTCGAACGCTGTCGTAAGCGCTGTGCTTTGGGCTTAATCATTCCAGGTGAGGGCTAATGTAAGCTTTACAACCATGCAAAAATATCAATGTTAAAAATCTTGAGGGCGCACTATTTTTCAAATGTGCAGTGTCTCTTTAAGCGGCGGGGCAATTTCTTGATCCACATGCACCCTGTCCCCCGACTTACCTGTGTGATTTTGTTTTTCATCTGAACAATTGGACTATAGGTTTCAAGTCCCGGGGTGGGTACTCGCCCCAAAATTGGGTACTGTGTGGTCTCCGCCCCGGGTAAAAAAATCGACCCATGTTTTATAGTGACCAATTGTCAATGTAACATGTACAAAAAATATGACCCATTTATTAGTTGTTCCAAATATTTTTGACCCATTTCTATGGTTGGCTTTGAAATTCCCCCCCATTTATCTAGTAATCTTAAGTTAGCAAAATCGGCCCATTTTCATAGTATTTTTCCGAAAATCGGGAAAAATCAACATTTCATGGATTTTAACTAAAATCAGAAACAAATTGACCCATTTATAGTAAATGCGACCAAAAAGGCCATATAGTAGCAAGGACCTCAAAAAATGACCCATCATAAATAGTAGCATGGTCTGAAAAACGCCCATTGTTATAAGTAGGGTGAAATTAGGGGACCCAGATTGGTAAGCACATTTAATATGGCCCCCATTTGCCAATGATTGAGAATTCGTTACTGCATGACCCTAATGTACAACCGTTTTTTATTTTTTTTTTTTTTTTTTTTAAGGACGGGAGGAGATTTTTGTAGGATACAAATTTCTCTCCAATTTCACTTGATCGGTTGTAACACTACCGAGAACGTTTCGAAGGCGTATTGGACAAACAGGTGCAAAAGAAAACCGCAAAACCTTGTTTTGAACTTGTTTGCCTGCTATCGTAATCGTTCCCCATAGAAAAACCATGCTTTGACTTTTCTGTCGTGCACAAACAGAAACTACTTAAATCATTGATCTTATTACATAAAGACGGCGTACTTAGGCTTTTTCAACTGCAGGTGTGATGTGATAGACCTTGGTAGTGAAGCATCCAAATATGTAAAAAAACCAGGGTTTGATTAAAAATTGGGGCGCTTTTCCTGGAAATTCCTCATGTTTCTTTAACCCACGATTTAGACTTGAATTTTAGGGGATGGATGATAATGGGATCTCCACCCTAACATCAAACACACAAACATCAACTTTCAGCCTTGGCTAAACTTATTCTATATATTTCCGTGGAGTGTGTGATTAACATTGAACTGTTATTTATGACTGATGTATAATGAACCAAATTAATTCGTTCGTAAAGAAAATCACAAGAAAATATTTCCGAAAACAGTAATGATTATAACAAATTTGCAATTAATCTTTCATTTGCAGCAAAAAAAAAAAATTATGGTGGGATGGGTTGTACAGGGAACCTTTACGTCTTTTTTTGACATTGGTGGTCGGCAAATGAGAGTGATTCGTAAATGTGAAATGCCAAAGATGATATGACTCGGCTGACGTGCCCGAAATTTAAGTATGACTCCGTTGTCTAGGATGGGGATTATAATCGAGCACTGGACTATACTCGGGTCAGTCGGTAACATATGCCTATCTATTAGTTACACATGTGTGCAAAATTGATCTACCTTAAAAAAATCGAAGAGGGGTCAACCATATTTGGTAACTTTTTGTTCAGGTTTACACTCCACCCCTAAATTCAGTTACCCAATACCCACAACCACAGTGGAATTTCAGTTTTGTTTCTGTATGTAAACTGACACTGCAGGAACTCAAAAACACCACAAAATATATGATTAACACATGAACACAAGCTACTGAGTGAACTCCATATTTTAAGCCTACATTTAATGTGGTTATATGCAATAGAAATTCGAACTTTACGTGCATGGGAAATGTTGTGTCTGGGATTGAAGCTTTATGTTACTTTGGAATGTGGACATACAAGGCAAGTGTAAAATTTTAAAATTATTTTGTGACTCAGTGGACAGTCTATCGCTAATTTTCCATTTTAAAACCCGCCATTACCAGCTCTCTAAAGTGCCAAAGGTGGATCACCATTTCCTTTTCTGGGCTGTAAATTCCTGCTCCCAACAAAAACACACGTGAAGCACTGACGACGTGAAGACTGGATTGGAAATCAAGCTTGACACTGACAGACGTTGACCTTGACTCTTGTCTTGAGTTCAACTTTTCCAGAGCTCAAAATCTTGCACTTCCACACAGAACTGTATGGCTTACCAAATACGAGGTGTTTGTACAGTATCTACTACTACAACCAGAATTCAATCATACTAAAGGGCGAAAGCTATATAAATCCCGTGAAATCACCCCCCCCCCCCCCCCCCCCCCTGAAATCTGGACCAAAGGCCAGGGACTACGTCATGATTTGTACAGGTATACAGTAGCGTGGCTGCGGCGAAGACGAAGAGACCAGTGATCATGTATGACGGGGATGTTTGTGGCCGGGTACAAAATTGCAATTCAGTCAACGTATGATGGCGCTCTTCAAATTGCTTGAAAAACAGATTTTGGCTGACAAACGGCGCTGTGTTTATATATCGGGGATCCCGATTAATATAAAACCGTTATTTTGTAATACTTACTACACTTTTGCAGCTTACAATTCAAAGGTTATGGTTTATTAGCTCAATTACAAACAACAACCTGGTGTAAACAAATCTCGCCACATTTTTAATGAGGGGCGCGTTTTTACAAAAAGGTTGCTAATATTGCTACTGAGGCAGATAGCTTGGTCTTCTTAAATTCCGTCTTCTGGAGGGTCACCTGTGTAAATACGTTTTCAGTGGATATAGATCACTGATCTCTATACCTGAATTGGCTACACAGAAGTAATTGTATTGGTAAATCAGTGAAAATACAACCGCGGACACTGGTCTACCAGTATCAATAGCATACCAGGGACAACCTGTTTAACAGAAGTTGTATCTCTAAGTGCCGGGTTTTGGGACATGCCATAACATACGGTGCCACTTCAAATACATTGAGCTTGATGAATTGGCTTGTGATCTCTGTTTTGTCGCTTATCCACATTTCAATTGCGATGTTGCGGCTCCCGTCGTACGGTACTCATACAATAGTCCTCTTTTGAGGCGCAGCAGGCTAACTTGAAAAAAGCCTATTGTGTAGGCGATGTTGCGGCTCCCGTCCGTACGGTACTCATACAATAGGCTCTTTTTTCAAGTTAAAAAAAAAAAGAATCCTATTTTATGAGTACCGTACGATAGGAGCCGCAATATCGCTAGTGGAAACACACTTTGTGTAAATGACCGACTCTTAAGGTGCATTTCGTGAGTCTAACCCTTCTGTTTTCTTCATGCTTCGCTAGATATCCTTGCGAAAAGCTTACTCCCAAATTTCAGTTGATTCTGATCTTGCGTTTTGGTGTTATGAGCAAATGTTCGTATCACAATCTCCCATAGACTGCGGTTCAGTAATTTCTGTCCGTTTACGGATGCGGAGACGATCGAATTTGCACGTCAAATTGTGCACACATACTATACTTAGCCCGATGGTTCAGATGATATAAAAATCTCAACTTTTTTAGGTAAGTCGGGGGACGAGGCTGTGGATCACGAAATGCCCCTTTACCCACCTGCTTGGGCTCTTTTTGGATTACCAATATGACCGTCAGTGGTTGCAAGTACGGAGCCCAGGTTTCCAATCCATTGTAATAGAGATCAATGATATAGATACTCCATGGATTGTAGTACTGTTATATCATCCACTTCACTCAATCGGTCAATCAAAAATGTTAGTGCTAGTAATGTTTTGTCCATTTCAAGCCCCATTACATCTGTAGATAATCAAAGTGTCTTTAACAATAGCGCCCCAGCAGCTTTGATTTCTATTTGTAGTCCTTCGGGTTGTGAGTCGAGCGAATCAATTAAAATCAAAATAATAAATAGGGAGTTTGTAGATTTTTGCATGTGGAAAGAAGTGAACAGTAAAGAGTAGGGCACTCAATTCAACATTAGTTTCACGCTTTATTCCGTTATCGTCTATAGAGCCCGGACTGTGCTCCCGGCGGACTATAATCTGCTTTCACACCGATTCTGACGCACTCGAACTAAATCCACTTGTGTTAAATTGTGTTGGCGAAGCTGATCTCTTCCATCCCTACGTCTTGGAATGATTGTTTATTAAAAATCGCCAACAACAAAGGAACTTACGAAGATGAATAAAAGTTCAGAATATTGCAAGAACAAACTTCTTCGTAACAATTACAAATGAAGAGCGCCGCTCATTAAACTCATTACTGAATGGTGACGTCATATTGGTGATACAGCTTGGGGAGATTTCGGAAATTCTGCAATGTGTGTTCATGACGTTCGAGAGACTTCCTAGACCTTAGGTGGTCAAAATTATAAGCGCAATGATAATGCGAAAATCCGGGATGGTCTAGGCTATTGGAAGCTGAAAACAGAATTCAAATCAGACTTTCCGTTGGTGAATTTTGGTATTGTTTTTGTGTTAGCGCCATGAGTCAATCCAGAAATTGGGGGTTGAAAAAGTACTCCTAAATAATCATATATTATGCGCGATATAATGTGACTAGTGAGATGTACTATTTGTATCGGTGTCACTTGGTCAATTCTGAATATACTGTCTTATCTATATACAGGGTGAAATGAACGTTTACTATGCGGACATAGCAAATATGCATGGCTATTTTCCGGCAGTGGAACCAAGTTTGAATTGGGAAATGTAATGGGAGTATTGATTGCTGTCATAATTATATGCGCGGAACCGTGTTTTGACTAAGAAGGGTCAGTTGCGGCGTGGTCAAGCATGGTTTGCATGACACGTGCAATGTACACACAGATTTACTGCATTCAGTTGTGTGTATACTGCAACGCGGTTCATTTAAACTTAGGTCAGTCAGCCGTGGCTTGATCGAGCGCTCGCTATAGATAGTCGAGAGTCTTATGGTTATTTGCATATATAGGAATGTACTACATCTCGTATGGTGCCCATTTCCATCCGGGAACTTGTACCAGAGTTCATGTTTACAAAAAGAATATTCTTGTTCGTTCGCGTAAAATTACAATAAAAAGTACCTTTTCACGTAAAGTTAATCTTACAAAAATGTAGAAGAATATCAAAGGAACAAAAAACAATCGAGGCACTGGTGTTGAAAAAAAAAAAAAAAAAAAAAAAAACTTAGGTCAGTCAGCCGTGGCTTGATCGAGCGCTCGCTATAGATAGTCGAGAGTCTTATGGTTATTTGCATATATAGGAATGTACTACACATGCGCGAATTGCCATCGGTGACTAGCGTCGGTGACTGGAATCTTTTATACAGGCTTCAATAGAGTAGGTTTGTTTGTGTATTGGATCTCTTTGAAGTAATAAGCTCAGATCAAATTTAATGATTCCAGGTGTACAGTAATGTCGATGAGGTAGACAAAGTGTCAATAGGCCATTTGCACGATCCCCGAAATGCATCTCGTATGGTGCCCATTTCCATCCGGGAACTTGTACCAGAGTTCATGTTTACAAAAAGAATATTCTTGTTCGTTCGCGTCGCCGAACAGTGCCTACAATTGCAATACAAAGTACCTTTTCACGTAAAGTTAATCTTACAAAAATGTAGAAGAATATCAAAGGAACAAAAACAATCGAAGCACTGGTGTTGAAATTCACGAACGTGATATTTTCGATCGTAACTGTGCCCTACTTGTCACCTGACGGACGATTACACAACTATAGTGCAACGTCACAGATAGGTTAAGTTTTCTGGTATTCTCATTACGCTCTTAACCGAATGTGTTTAGCCGACTTGAGGCTGGCATAAGTTCAGAATATTGCAAGAACAAACTTCTTCGTAACAATTACAAATGAAGAGCGCCGCTCATTAAACTCATTACTGAATGGTGACGTCATATTGGTGATACAGCTTGGGGAGATTTCGGAAATTCTGCAATGTGTGTTCATGACGTTCGAGAGACTTCCTAGACCTTAGGTGGTCAAAATTATAAGCGCAATGATAATGCGAAAATCCGGGATGGTCTAGGCTATTGGAAGCTGAAAACAGAATTCAAATCAGACTTTCCGTTGGTGAATTTTGGTATTGTTTTTGTGTTAGCGCCATGAGTCAATCCCAGAAATTGGGGGTTGAAAAAGTACTCCTAAATAATCATATATTATGCGCGATATAATGTGACTAGTGAGATGTACTATTTGTATCGGTGTCACTTGGTCAATTCTGAATATACTGTCTTATCTATATACAGGGTGAAATGAACGTTTACTATGCGGACATAGCAAATATGCATGGCTATTTTCCGGCAGTGGAACCAAGTTTGAATTGGGAAATGTAATGGGAGTATTGATTGCTGTCATAATTATATGCGCGGAACCGTGTTTTGACTAAGAAGGGTCAGTTGCGGCGTGGTCAAGCATGGTTTGCATGACACGTGCAATGTACACACAGATTTACTGCATTCAGTTGTGTGTATACTGCAACGCGGTTCATTTAAACTTAGGTCAGTCAGCCGTGGCTTGATCGAGCGCTCGCTATAGATAGTCGAGAGTCTTATGGTTATTTGCATATATAGGAATGTACTACATCTCGTATGGTGCCCATTTCCATCCGGGAACTTGTACCAGAGTTCATGTTTACAAAAAGAATATTCTTGTTCGTTCGCGTAAAATTACAATAAAAAAGTACCTTTTCACGTAAAGTTAATCTTACAAAAATGTAGAAGAATATCAAAGGAACAAAAAACAATCGAGGCACTGGTGTTGAAAAAAAAAAAAAAAAAAAAAAAAACTTAGGTCAGTCAGCCGTGGCTTGATCGAGCGCTCGCTATAGATAGTCGAGAGTCTTATGGTTATTTGCATATATAGGAATGTACTACACATGCGCGAATTGCCATCGGTGACTAGCGTCGGTGACTGGAATCTTTTATACAGGCTTCAATAGAGTAGGTTTGTTTGTGTATTGGATCTCTTTGAAGTAATAAGCTCAGATCAAATTTAATGATTCCAGGTGTACAGTAATGTCGATGAGGTAGACAAAGTGTCAATAGGCCATTTGCACGATCCCCGAAATGCATCTCGTATGGTGCCCATTTCCATCCGGGAACTTGTACCAGAGTTCATGTTTACAAAAAGAATATTCTTGTTCGTTCGCGTCGCCGAACAGTGCCTACAATTGCAATACAAAGTACCTTTTCACGTAAAGTTAATCTTACAAAAATGTAGAAGAATATCAAAGGAACAAAAACAATCGAAGCACTGGTGTTGAAATTCACGAACGTGATATTTTCGATCGTAACTGTGCCCTACTTGTCACCTGACGGACGATTACACAACTATAGTGCAACGTCACAGATAGGTTAAGTTTTCTGGTATTCTCATTACGCTCTTAACCGAATGTGTTTAGCCGACTTGAGGCTGGCATAAGTTCCCGGATGGAAATGGGCACCAAACGAAATGCATTTCGGGGATCGTTCAAATGGTCTATTCTCTGCTACACGACCACTTACTAGGAGAATCAAATTCCTTATGAAAACAGATCCAGTTTGACCTACGAATGAACACAAAAAACGTCCGCCGATTGGCCAATGGAAACAAAAGAGTATAACCATCTGATTGGAGAGGGGCCGCACAACAAAATGCACCGTAAACAAGTGCATGGCAACGGACTGAACCATTTCTTCTTCAGGGGGCAAATTATTTTCTTCAGATAAGAATCAGGAAATGTTATTATAGGGAATATGAATATTTCCATCAGCTATTTTACTTTAATCGACTATGTGCTTTTAACCAACCATCTGATCCCAAACAATAACAAAATCACTATAAAGCATAAATGATGTTGATTTTTTGAAAGCTCTTTACTTGAAACCAAGCTTTTGAATCATAACTCTTTTTATGTGTACCCCTCCTTAGGTGAAAATATTTGTATTTTTGTTTTGTTTGATTGTGTTTGATTGAATTCATTTAGCTAGTTCTTTTTCAAGCTTTTTCAGAGTTGAAAGATGATCCCAAAGCCTTCGATGACATGATGAAAAGGCCTGCTATCCCATGGAGCATTAAAACTCCTTCTACACCAGACAGCAAGAAACCGCCTTCTACACCAGATAGCCATGGTTTATATGCATGGAATGATGAAGATCCAGAGGATTATAAACATCTTCCATTAAGATCTTATGAAGAGCACTCTGAGGTTAGTCTTTAAATGTGTATGTTGTTTTCTCTGCAGTCATATAATTTTGCCTAAAAGGTCCAACGAGAGTTTTCAAGGTACCCAACAGAGTGCACCAAAAATGCAACATTCGGAAGAAAATATGTAAGACCTAGTTAGACCTATGAAGACCTAGTTAGTTCTCTATACATTTCCGTTTACCGCATCTCGTTTGGGTCCCTAGATCCAGAGAACACTCAATTTAGTGAAAGGGTGTAAATTTTAGTTGGGCCACTTTCACCTGTTAAGTAGCAAAAATGTATTGGGAAGGCATTGGATTTGGTGTATATATACCGTGCACAGAAGTTTGCAACATTTGGTTCTAAAAAGCTGCATTATATCTCCGATTAAAGTTAAATCACCACTGCATACTGAAGAGTGTGTGATTAAGTTGACAACTTTCATTCAGACCAAAGCCCATGTACAGGGTGAGTCAAAAAGATCTACACTCGTTTTGTTTGAAATTTTCTACGGCAGTGAAAAATCTACCGAAGATATTGACTATCACATATAAAATGATATTATTTGACCTACTAGAGAAATTTTTATTTTTTATTTTTGAACTTTGCATTGAGAAGTTATGCTTCTCTTAAAGATAGGTACCCATTTTTCACTCTGTCCACGGACTCACTGTTGTGGAATATGGCCAAAGAGACTGTGGATGGATGAGTCTACACAAGTACATCATGTCGTCATGACATTCTTTGCTTGCTTTGATACCTTTGTGTAATCCTTCAAATATCAAGAAAAGTAAAACTATTTCATTATTCTGAAGTCAATAACAAATTATGGAATCTTGCACCCAACCTTAAAAATGATTATTTCATTGAATGTTCGAAATTGTTCACATATCTTTTCGCGGAAATTTTGAATGCAAATCTTGTGCAATACAGCCGGTTGACCCACATTTTTTTACCGACACCTTCATATAATCTCATGGGGCCTCCTTTAGGGAATGAATATTTGAACATAACACACATTCAACGTCTATCTCTTTCCCTTTGCATCTCAAACCTTTATTCTCCCTTCCCTCTCTTTTTTACTCCCTTGTTCTTTTCCTACTTTCCTGATTTACCGGTAGCTTAAGCTTATTTCCTGGTCAGACCCATATGGGGGTGGGGACAATCAATGTGTCCCCTTAATCTGGCCCTGCCCCTATTACGCTACTGTCATTGACTATTTTTAAGAAATAATATCAACAACAGTTGGTACGGATAATGGTTACTTTAGAAAAAGAAACAAAGGTTATTAAGCATTTAGATGACAGTAACTCAGTGGCTTTGCTGCTGTGGACTTGAAGAATTATACAACCGTGGTCTATATGGTTTTTGGCGGCTTTCCGTTAATTTACCATATCTACAATATGCGAAAAGGTAAACCTTCGATTTACCAATGAAAGTGGATATAATGAGCTATGTTTTCACGTAAAAAAACAATGTCTAAACTTGTTAAATATTTTTAATATTTCTCTGAAATCGAGTGTAAAACTTTTTGACTCACCCTGTAGAAACAATTCGTTTGTGTTTTTAGCAATTTCTCCCAATAGCCGCTTACCAAACAAAAATATAATAAAAGGAAACTTTGACAAGTAGCAGAGACATGAAGTGAGCTTAAATAGAAAAAAGATGCAACAATGAAAGGCAAAGAACACCAAGAACTCGGGCGAAGCACAAGAAGGGATATATTACGCTTGACTCCATCACCTTTTAACTTTATCATGTTGGGACAAGGAATGCGACGAGTTACATAAAGTGTATTGTAATAATACCAACTGCGATACTGAGAGAATAGCAAAGGGCAACCAGCTACTGGATCTGCTTGCCCAAAAGAGACGCACCAGATGGGAGGAGGAGATATCCAATATCAACTTTACCCACTCAAGCCGCAAAAAAAAAAAAAAAAAAAAAAAAAAACAATGTCTAAACTTGTTAAATATTTTTAATATTTCTCTGAAATCGAGTGTAAAACTTTTTGACTCACCCTGTAGAAACAATTCGTTTGTGTTTTTAGCAATTTCTCCCAATAGCCGCTTACCAAACAAAAATATAATAAAAGGAAACTTTGACAAGTAGCAGAGACATGAAGTGAGCTTAAATAGAAAAAAGATGCAACAATGAAAGTCAAAGAACACCAAGAACTCGGGCGAACACCAACAACATAACGGCACTCAGGCACAAGAAGGGATATATTACGCTTGACTCCATCACCTTTTAACTTTATCATTTAGTAGACATGAATACTTGATTCTCATTGGTTAACAAGCTAATTTATATATTTCCGTATTGAGTGGTAGGAATTTGCTGACCACGTAATATATTCCCGTATTACGTGATGATTACACAGAGTATTAGACCCCTACTTTACATACATTAAAATCTATGTGTGTAATAATCTTGTGCATCGGTGGAAGAGACTGCTCTGCCGGCCCCCTCTGAGAAGCACAATCCAATATGGCCCTTTTTGCAACACACTGCTGTGTGTGATGCTGCAATGCAAAACACATTGATAAAGTAATGTATTCCTATATGTTCTTCATGTATAAATAAATCTTGAAATTCCCCTGTGTTTTAGAGAAATGGTGACCACTGCCAGGAGTCTTTCAAAGAGGTGAGTCTACAGTGCAGTGGTCAGGCATACTCTGCAGAATTCAACTACTTTGTACTGCCTCTGTGAAGATATGACAGCCTGGTCTAGGACTGCCTTGTTGGGCATTGGGAAAACTGGTCTATAATGACTTAGTTTATGTTGCTGATGATTTGTATTTTGTAGGTCTTCATAGATACTAGAGATAGGCCTAGACCAGGCTAGGGGCTCGTTGTCTAGGCCTACTGAACTTGTTTTTAATTTATTTTATTTGGAAAGCCAAATGTGCTTAAACACGATATGATCTAACTCTGGCTGTGCTATTCCAGATTTAGATCGTGTCTACTTTAGGCTTACCACTTCAATAAATGATAAATTCGTTATCCCCTGTTTGTTCTACGCAATAAAAAAAAATACCTATTTGTATCACATTCGGCCGTTTTCCGTATTGCGTGAAAAAACAGGTGATCGTTAATGAAGTATAGAAAACAAATATATACTGCCTTTATTCAAGCCTCTGGCTTAAAACGATGTTCACTTACTGACATCAAGCATGCCTACTATTTTCCTTTCTACTTGATGTCACCTCAGGCTCATAGTTTTAACCAGAGCCTCTCGTGGCAGTGTACATGTATATTTGTTTATTAGTAACTGCCCCAAACTCCTTATGCCAAAAATCATTTCAAAAATATTGGCAGCAATTTGCATTTAAGTAAGCAGTATGTCAGATTAACTGAGCTGGGAGAAATGACGAATATTTATAAGTCATAAACGAACAATTCATAGTTGTTCTAAACGTAATTTCCCTTTGAAAAACGTATCCTGCCAAACAAGATACCTGTGGGAGTCAGTTAAATGTTATATACAGACCTAGGGTATAGCGAACACTAAATCACTCCTATAATTATACAACACTATCTCTAAGAAAGGATTGTTAGTAATTGACTGCGAATAAAATTCAATTTGCAGTCTCTCTGCAAGCCATTTCTTTTGCAGAGACTGCTAGTTACCCAAATAAAATAAAAAAGCCAATATGGCCGTTATACTCCATATTTCGCGAAACGGACACACAACGTTGCAACCTATAGATGATGTGACCTATGACGTCACTTGTTGACATTCAGGACGCCCTCTGTTGTTTTCTGGCAGGCAAAATATTACAGTAGTTTCTGTGACAGACCACATAAAATCTGGTTATAAATTAAAAAAAAAAAAAAAAAAAAACGTGGCAGTGTACATGTATATTTGTTTATTAGTAACTGCCCCAAACTCCTTATGCCAAAAATCATTTCAAAAATATTGGCAGCAATTTGCATTTAAGTAAGCAGTCGATGTCAGATTAACTGAGCTGGGGGAAATGACGAATATTTATAAGTCATAAACGAACAATTCATAGTTCTAAACTTAATTTCCCTTTGAAAAACGTATCCTGCCAAACAAGATACCTGTGGGAGTCAGTTGAATGTTATATACAGACCTGGGGTATAGCGAACACTAAATCACTCCTATATATAATTATACAACACTATCTCTAAGAAAGGATTGTTAGTAATTGACTGCGAATAAAATTCCATTTGCAGTCTCTCTGCAAGCCATTTCCTTTGCAGAGACTGCTAGTTACCCTAATAAAATAAAAAAGCCAATATGGCCGTTATACTCCATATTTCGCGAAACGGACACACAACGTTGCAACCTATAGATGATGTGACCTATGACGTCACTTGTTGACATTCAGGACGCCCTCTGTTGTTTTCTGGCAGGCAAAATATTACAGTAGTTTCTGTGACAGACCACATAAAATCTGGTTATAAATTAAAAAAAAAAAAAAAAAAAAACGTGGCAGTGTACATGTATATTTGTTTATTAGTAACTGCCCCAAACTCCTTATGCCAAAAATCATTTCAAAAATATTGGCAGCAATTTGCATTTAAGTAAGCAGTCGATGTCAGATTAACTGAGCTGGGAGAGAAATACGAATATTTATAAGTCATAAACGAACAATTCATAGTTGTTCTAAACGTATTTTCCCTTTGAAAAACGTATCCTGCCAAACAAGATACCTGTGGGAGTCAGTTAAATGTTATATACATACCTAGGGGTGAACAACACTAAATCACTCCTATAAAGTATACAACACTATCCTCTAAGAAGATTGTTAGGTAATTGACTTGGCGAATAAATTCATTTTGCAGTCTCTCTGCAAGCCATTTCTTTTGCAGAGACTGCTAGTTACCCAAGATAAGATAAAAAAGTCCAATATGGCCGTTTATATACTCCATATTTTCGCGAAACGGACGGACACACAAACGGGTTTGCACCTATAATATGTGACCTATGACGTCACGTGTTGACATTCGTAGGACGCCCCCTCGTTGTTTTCTTTCTGTCGGCAAATATTTACAGTAGTTTCTGTGGAGACCACATAAAATCTGGTTATCAATTACTTGCAGAATCTTTCCTGATCTACATTGGTCACAAAATTGCAGAGCTGGTACATTAGCTTATTATGCTTGATAAGAAATTAGTAATTTTTAATCAAACAAAAGTTACAGCAAAAAACAGAATTTCCCCATGCAAAGTATAGGTGCTTTTGCCTGCCAGTTTCTCTCTTACACCAACAGGGGGCGCCATAAACATAAACAAATGTCACATCATCTATACTCGATATCGCGCTGATATAGGAGCTGGGGAAAGTTTTGGGTCATATCCATCAGGTGAAATAGGGAAGAAGCTTCGCTGCTTAACAGTAGAAAGTGACTTGAGAGGTAAAGGGCCAAGTACAAAACTTTCCTGAATTGCACTTTTGTACAGTTTTAATACAACCGATTTATAAATCATTCACATCTTTTCACTGTAAAAGCGGTGTTTAGGAATTAAAATATTCTTCACATCTTCACTGTATCCTCGTGGAGCCAAATAGAGGTCTTTCACCTCACTCATGCATAACCTATAACAAAAGGTGTTAGTTCCCGTAGTATTCCTCATTCAGATCAATTTAACACCCAACCTCAAAGTACTTGTGCTATTCAAAGTGTGACCCATACTTTTATGAATACATGATAGCTCAATCAGGTAAGCGCTCGACTCCAGTGTATTGTGCTCATAGACGTGTGTTCAAACCCTGTGAGATTCAGCTATCTTGTAATTCCCTGGACAAGAAATTAACCGCTTGGTTGTCCCGATTTACCCATGCGATATTTGGGAAGCTGGTCCCGGCTGCGATGGTTATCTCGATGTATGTTTGCTGATAAGGGAAAGCGCTGATCCCGATCTGCTGCATCCCTTGAACTGATGCTAAATGGTTTATGGTATGGTTGGGCCACAGTGATCAGCGGCCATTGTGAAAGCGCTTAGGCCGATAGCAAAATACGCAATATAAATCTCTGCTAGTATTATTATATAGAAAGTCAACAGAAATTTGGAAAGGACTTTACAATTCCCGGCAAGATGGCCGCTAATCCGAAAGTTGGAAGACCTCTATTAAAAGAATTTGTAGTCCTACTGAGTACTATACACGGTACACACGTTTATACTGTGTTGTCCTCTTACATTGTTCCTAAATGTCCACTGACAAAGCAATTCCCCGAATTCTTTAGACTATAAAAAAGTTTAACCAAGGCGACGTTAATTACAAAGTTGTGTTTGCGTTTTTACGTGTTTAGGCCAAAGTTTTCATTTCCAATTATTTTATCCAACGTGTTTCAACTTTTAAGAACTACATTAGTGGGTTTTAGTAGTAAATCCAAAATTTTAAATCCGGCTTTGTCCCCATAGAAACAGAGGTATTGACTATTGTATTTGTCGTATTGATTTAGGTAACGTATGAAAGTAATGATATCAGGTGCGCAAAAAACATTGTTAGCGTACTCAGAATTTAATAGCGCACCTGCCTTATACAGGTAGTATTTCACATTTTAAAGTACGTTACTTTTACCAGTGACCCTCAATGTTTTGAACAATGCACATCGTATTGACCGTAGAACACAGTATTAAGAACACACAGAATAGGAGTGCTGCAAAGTGTAATTGCTGCGCCGCCCCGCACAAACAGCACGCACCCGTAAAAAAATACAGGGTGTCCCTATTATATCAGCCCTATAGACCAGTTAACATCCTATGTCACTTCTTTTGTTGCCTGCGAATCCATTCCTGAGAATCGTTATGGCCCAAAACTCTAACAGATACAATTGCCCAGTGTGCAAGAGTCAGGCCGACCTATTTCAAGATACCAGGCCCTAACATGTTTACAAAAATTGCTATTAACTGGTCTATATCAGCGCGAATCGAGTATAACTATACTTCCCGAGATGAGTAAAAGTTATTTATTATACAATAAACATTCCATTCACAGTTATTCTACAGGTAAATTCCTACCACTGAACTAAGGGGAAGGAGTATGCAATAAACATTCAATTCATAATCGCATTATACAAATCTCCCTGTCAGACTGTTAGTTTCCCATACCTGGAAAGCCAAAGTGACTCTATACCAAAAGCTACGGTAGGAACATTCACACTCTCTCATAAGTTAACTATCTATTCGAGCTCTAAGAATGGAATTTGAGTTTATTATTTGCTCAGAATTCAACCCGGTTACTCTCCAGGAAAAAAACCCTGTCCCTACGCAAACACCCATAGTAGCCAATAAAATGATATACATTTTAAGGTCCAAACCTCAATTCCGTGACCATTCTCTGGCTAGTAAGGTTTGATGATTGATTTGGCTTATATGGACCTATTAGAAAAAATAATAGCCCCTGTCCCTCCAAAATCTGAATTTTCGCTAGAGGCCATTAAAAATGGCCCCAGAGCACCTTAATCATATACCTACACTTTTCGATAAGTCGAGCGCAGGATTAATTAATTTCCATTACGTGTCATTTTCACCAAAAATTCAAGATGGCAGCCGGCGCCACATTGTGGAAAAAATGTTAGGCTTTGGACCAGAGCGTCTAAAATCGTTACAAAGACACCTGGTTGATAAGTAAAGGCCCTTAATAGTTGCCCGCTGCAAACTGGACAAAATGCCACAACTAAGGGCGCTACATAGAGGCGTACACCATCTGAAATTCTAACATTGAAAAATGTTCATATACTATAACAATCACTTGATATAATGTTTGTTTTATATTTGTTAATGTCTTCATGAAAAAAAAATGTGATTACATATCAAGCAAAATTTATGCATTTTTTACAAGTTGCTGAATTCAGAAAACTTTCACTATAAATAAATTCATTTTGGTATTTGTTTTCATCACCACGGTACCACTTTATACGTGATCACTGATCATCCAAAACATGTCCCACACAATTCCTATATGACTGTTATGTGACCCAGTTCAAAAAAAATGTTTTTTTAACCTATAGCTTAGTCAATTTTGACTTTTTTCAGGTAAAGGTTTCGATCGTAACTTTTTAAACCTAAAATGTATGTTAATTGGATGATGTTTGCCCTATTTTTTTTACATAACATAATAACTAGGCTTGCTGAATGCTACAACTATTCCTTATTTTGACACATTAGCTAGATGAACAATTTGTTCAAAAAAGAAGCATTTTTTACCAAAATTGAGCAACTTCTAATTTTTGACCCCTGTAATAATGAAATGGACCTTTTTTACACTTTTAGCCATTTACCAATACCTCTAAACCAATGGGCATAGAATGGTACAAACCATACTTTTTGGCATCCTTATCGCTAGACGACAATATTACATACTTTCAACATGATTGGAGGATTTAAAAGTTTGCCCTGTATAAACAAATGGACTCACTTTAAAAGTGCACCACAAATTTGAAGACCAGTACTACTGTATTGATATAGAGAGTCCACACTAACACCAAGGTGTCAAGCTTAGATGTAGTGGAAATTAACTGTGAATTTGACCCAGGTCCGCGCTGCCGCTCTGAATGACACACAAGGTCAATGCCATTGACTCTATGCTCACTGCGTTTTTAGAAATGTGGTAGAAAATGCAAAATATTTTTGTTGCAGTCCTTTGAGGAAAGCATAAACAAATTTGAGGCCCAATTTTAAAGAACTCGGAGCAATATTAAAGATTTTGACCTTTGGGATGACATTTGAAGAGTTTTCGTCCTATATCTCCATAACCATTCGTTAGGCTGTATAATGTTGAGTCGTGTAATTTATGAAAATTACACCTGGGCACAAAAAGTATCTCGGCCTGTTTTTCGATCATGGGTATTGTGCCCAAGGCAGACCATTTTGAAAGTTTTCGAAATATACTTTTGTGTGGTACAACCAATAAAACGTAGTGTAGTGATTTTAACAAAGAGGTTTTCCGACTGATGAGCGAGAAAGCCTACTATGGGCTGTCATTGATTTTGGTACCGTTTCGTTGTCCCAGTACACTGCAAATCCCATTGAAATCCAAACTGCAACTTTTATGGTTTTGGGGTGTGCGTCTTCGGGCGTTCTATCTCATCCATCTCTGCACGCTTTTTTAACAAGCGAGGTGTAATGAAAGAGCATAGAACTAGGCACAAAAGTATATTTTGAAAACGTTTCATATGGTCCTTGATTGCACAATACTGATCTAAAAACATGCCGATATACCTTTTTGTGTCAGGTGTATATGACCTTACAACAATCCTTCACCAAAGGGATCAAATAATTATTGCAAAGTTGTGGCTTTCATACAGATAATATTCCCCAGATCTACGACGGTGGAAAAACGTTTGAAATTGATTGTCATGTTCCTTAATATGGCGGATTAAAGGAACGGTGAACGATAACTTTGCCGATTGGCACTCCAGACAGGATACACCACATAAACAAGTAGAAAGGGCTTCAAAACAGCCGCGTAATTGAATTTTTACGGGTTCTTAGGTAACTTAAAAAATTATGGGAGAAAATAAGAGTGGTTGCGTGGACCGAAATGAAGATAAAGGCAATGGAACAGTGGTCTTCGAAAACTTCGAGACAACCGAAATGTAATTCGCAAATGATAAATCCCGTGGTTTACGTAAATCATGTCTAATTGCGCATTCACGTTAGCTGACAAACAGTACATGTGGCAACGGCACCATTAAAAAAGTTGTTTCGTTATCATGTACCTTTTTCTTGCCATTAAATTTCCCGAGCCAACGGTGGGAACGCGCTCCCATCATTGATTGACATTATTCATTACCGGTCCATACAACGGAATCCGATTTTCGCCGTAAACATTTAAAGGTAGACCTGACCAACCGCTCGTAAATTCATTTAGCGACTATTATGCAGTCTTTTTGACGTTCCGGTGTGGCTTTATGTTTCTGGAGTGCAATCGGCCAGGTATCATTAGCCAGCTCCTTTAACACACCATATTTAGGGATAACGACAATCAAATTAAGCTTCGTTAGCACTACTTGATTCTTGGAAACAGCATCTGTTTGAAAATCACAACTTTGACAATTCCCAATTACGTTATATGTAGGCAGAAACTCCTGTACAAGGGTATTTTAACCCAATTTTTGAATATAAATTGCTTTTCTGCATGTTGCAATACTTTTGGCCAGTGTGTGTACAACTCAATCTTCTGCTGGGAGTTTAATAACTTTGATCGTATATTTCATCATTTATTCAAAAAGGAATCGGGGTGATGGTATAACACCTGCTATCTTTTCAGTTGCATGGATAATAACAATGGCTCTGCAGTTCCAGGTGAAAAAGGAATCTGTGAAGTGTTTGGTCTTCTACATACCGAGGGTATTTACTTATCAATAGCCCCCATTATTTTGCTGGAGTCATGATGCACATCCCGTATCACTGATATTCAGGGCATAAATTGAGATGACATTTAATTAATTTTCTCGAGAATGTGCACATACTAGAAGTGAGAACACGCGTAAAACTGATTTCTATGATTTTAGGGAAATTACTTAGGAAGAATTATGTACTTCCCAGGGGTGCGCCACCTTGGTCCTTATCCGAGCATATTTTTTGCTTTGGCCTCATGGCCTATAATGTTTCCACTCCTTTGTCCGTATTATATATTAACGAAGTATACAACAACACTAAAGCTGCAATACAACTTCATGAAGAGAGTGAACCGATTATTACCAGAAGGGGTGTTCGACACGGAGATACAATAACAACGTCACCAAAACTCTCTCTGGCAACCCTGGAAGAAATAAGAAAGTAAACTAACCCACCTACGATTTGCTGATGATATCGTATTATATCTCTGAGACTGCAGAGGAACTAGACGTAATGATAGTACATCTTGATAGGGAGAGCAAAAGTAGGACTGAAGATGAACATGACAAAACCAAAGGTCATGTTCAATATGCGTATTGTCGTCAAAGAAATCAAAATCCGAACTGAAATACTACAAGAAGTACACAAATATACCTATTTAGGACAAGAAGTCTGGCCATATGGAAACCACAATCAAGAGGAGAATAAAAGCAAGTGGGTAGCTTTCAGCAAAAACAAAGATATTCAAATGGAAAAAGAAATACCAATTCGCTTGTAGAAGGAAATTCTTCAATCAGTGTGTTTTGCCAGCCATCACTTATGGAGGTGAACCCTGGTGCCTGAGCAAGGAAATGGAAATGAGAATCCAAACAACTCAAAGAGGTATCGAAAGGATGCTGCTGGGATTCACGAGAAAAGACCATAAACTAACAAAATTAATAAGGGAACAACCGAAAACAACTTATGCAGTGGTAATGGCAAAAAGAATTAAATGGGTGGGCGGGATATTTAGGAAGAATGACAGATAAAAGATGGAGGCAGATTACAACAGAATGGCAACCACTGAATAGAAAAAGGGAAACAGGTAGATCACATGGAAATGGCGTGATGAGATCATGAGGGCATTGCAGTAGCATTAAAGCCCGCGGATACGCACACTCAACCGCCTGCCTTGCCCAGGCAGTGGTGGGACGATATGGCTGATGATGATGATGTGGCCTACTTGGAGTAGGCCAGGGGTGTATTGAGTCAATCCCCAACAATGCACCAGTTTTGGGAATTTAACCTCATTAAGCTCATGTGATCCCTCAAAAATCCTATTCTTAACACATAAAAAACTCTGACTGAGCACTTATTTTAACCCACAAGTGCTAGTACTTAGGGAATTGGTGTAGCATGATAATGAAAAGTATTCAGGTTCTTAAGTACTGGCATGTGTTTAGTGCATACAGAATAGATATGCAATGCCATTCTTGGGTCGATCTTTTTTTTTTTTTTGTCAAAAACACCCTCTGGAGTAGGCTATGTTTGATGTACAAAGCTGCCTCGAGTTTCACTTAGTCCAATTAGTGCTCATGTCCAGAATTTTGGTCTTGACCAATCAAAGTCAGAGGTTAGCATGCCGAAGGGCAGACGCCATTTTTCACTAATAAAGAGGACATAAAAACATTTCAGACCAATGCCTCCCTTTGCCTTTGTCGAAACTAGGGCTTTGGATTCACACAGTAATACGTGAGAAAAAGGTAGTCCAGCCCCACTGCAGATGAGGTGGTTTTTTTGGTGACCCTCGCTAAGTATACCTAAAAACTGAGAGAAAAGGCGAGTTCTGGGTTGCAATTCATGGTGGCATCATATTAGTATAAAATCGTAGGAATATCAAAAAAAAAGGTTGTCATTGATATGTTATTTTGATCGACAAACTCAAATTTTAACGTATTTTACAGGGAATACTGACTGAAAAAGTGCATGTGAACTCCAGGATCCACCGATGATGCTAGGCTTGCGGTCAGTAGCTCGAAAATTTTGGGGATAACTACCCGAATTTCATGATTGGATTGGGTAGGAAATATGATGATTCGAAAGAGAATGTTAGCTTTAAGAGTCTGAGATGTTCCATTGAGGAGAAATGGACGTTTCATCTAGCCATTTGTAAAGGAACGAATGGGGGCAGCATATAGTGGTGTGAAACCTTTGCATTAGAATGATTACCAAATGTATTACATCACTGTTAT
>JAMKCH010008807.1:0-31084 GCA_023653785.1 Ophioderma brevispina
CTAATTAGTCCCGATTGCGCTTTTGGCCGGGTTTATGAGTCTGGCATGGTAACGTTTTGCAAAATTCTCTATTGTGGTCTTTAAGCATGACGAATCTGTCTTTTTTTTGCCATGGTGTCCATTCTGTCTGCGGTGCCAAGTCTTCTGCGATGTTTTTCTGGCTCGGGGTTTGATCTGGTCGGTAGTTGATGTTGCCGGCTGGTTGATAGGTCTTAGTGATTTCTCTCGTATGAGCTTTTCGTGCAGGGCGTTGCTCACTTTATACAAGTTGCGTGTCTTGTCGGCGGTGATGTACATTGCGTCGGAGGTCTTTATGGATTTGCTGTCCTTCTTTAGTTTGTTCTTGGAATTCTCGCTGTAGGTCGAAATTTTTTATGCTGTCTATGAGGTTTAACAATGTTTTCTTCGAATGGTTTCAGTTCTGCGAATTTGTGGAGGCCCGCGGCTTCTTAATTTCCATATTGGCCGGTCCCCACGTCGTCGGCGTCCGTCGCTGTCTTCTTCTTTCTTCAGGAAGAATAGTGCTTTCCATCTCATGCGTTTGAGGAGACTTTCAACTTTCTCGATGAACTTTTTCTTATACGAGTTCGCTGGTGCTATGGGTATATTCTTCAGTGGAATCGCTTGAGATAGCCTGCGTTGGTGGTTCCTTCGTAAACATTGCAGATAGGCAAGAGTGCTCGACTTGAAACAGGAGCGGTTTATAAAGCGAGGAGACTATCTTCATGCAAGAGTGCTCAATGCTTGAAAGCATAGCGAGATATTAATGAACCTACTGGAACGGAAGTTGTTACTACTCGGCTTGTGTCACACCTGTTCCGACGTCACCATGTCAGCTACGACGGCGCTGAGTTTTGTGACCTCATCGGCTTGTACATCCTCACATACTTCCAAGAAGTTCGACAAGGGGAAAATTGTACTCTACAGAGCCGACGCTTATCAGTTTACACAGAACATCCGCACTGCATCCGACAGAATCAGAAAAGACATCATCAAGACATTCAGAGATCTTCGGCCTCAACCTCACCATCGCCTGCAACCTGAAAGTCACCAACTTCCTCGACATCACGTCTCAATTGGACAACGGCAAATACTACCCATACCGCAAACCCAACGACCGACCAGTCTAATCCCCACGCTCTCCAACCACCCATCAAACAATCAAGACCTACCAGCTCCATAAGCAACTTATAATCATATATTTCCTACAACAGAGAGCACCCTTCACACGCATCAGATTCTGACAACGCCGCTCTGAACATCAGCGGATCAACGAGTACTCACAATACAAAGAACCTTGCAACAGTACGACCACTCAAACGTAAACGTAACATCATCTGGTTTAACCCGCCTTTCAGCAAGAACTCTCCACCAACCTCGGACGATCATTCATCAAGCTCATCGACAACACTTCCCAGCCGGATCCAAACTCCACAATATATTCAACCGGACACCGTCAAGATCAGCTACAGCTGCATTCCCAACGTCGCCAGCAATCATCAAAACCCCCGCAAACAGAAGATCGCCCGCTAAGGATCCTCAACCTACACAACATTGATGCAACTGCGCAACCGGACTTGTGGCGCCCTCAAGGAAATTGTTTGAAGAACCTAACTCAATCTACAGCGAAGTCAAAGTAGCGAACAGGACCTAACCAACTTTACATCGGACTGACGAAAACCACCTTTCAAGACAAGATTCAACAACCACAAGACATCCTTCAGAAATGAAAACACCATAACATCACAACTCTCCAATACGTGTGGCAGCTCAGAAGAAAACCAACCCTACACATCACATGGTCAATCGTTCAGCGCACCGACCGTACCCATCGGAACCAAGTAATGCGACCTCTGCCTCACGAGAAGCTGGCCATCATCAATGCCGGACAAACGCAGACTCCTCAACAAGCGACCCGAACTACTATCCAAGTGCCGCCACGAGAACCAATTCTACTTAGCAAACACTCCAGCATCACCTAGGATAAACGACTACCATACCCCTCCGCCGTCCGCAATTTGCCACCTTCGATCTCATGCTGCCCTCTACGACCACCAAACTTCCCTCTACGACGTCCGCAAATCCGCTATATATTCTTCGCATCCACCGAATAGAAGCCAGTTGTCTGATGATCGCACAAGCTGAAATCCGAGTAACAACTACCGTTCCATAGGTTCATCAATAAATATATATATATATAATATATCGATATAGATATAGATATATAATATATATTATAGTAAAAACGAATGGAGAAGTCCAACAAAGTGAAGTATATAGTAGACAGAAAATCAACACGACAAGTGTTCTAGTGATTATGCAGCAGATTATTAATGCACTACTCGAGATTTTCGCCTTCCGGCTCTTCAGGTACAATACAAATATTTTATCAAATAATATAATCATGTTGTGTACCAAAACAGTTGTAGAACGCAGGTATAAAACGCGTGCGTATCATGACTACAGATAACTGCGCATAAATTGGCGCGTTTTGCGGCGTAATCATAAAGATTGCGTATGGGGTGGCGGGAATAGTATTTTGGCGGGTTTTTGTAGATAAATAACCACAATTAATACAAATTTTAAGAGCAATCAAAGTGTAGATTAATACTATAATAAATTTTGGAACACGGGTGGTTAAATAGTTGTAATGGATGAACGAAAGTATGGTAGCAAGGACGTAATGTCATGTTGTGCAATGATAAAGTTGTGGGGTTTTGTTTGGGATGTGGAGGTGTGTTTAGTGTGCGTGTGTGTGTGTGTTGAGGTGTGGCGTGGTGTGTTATATATGTGTGTGTGCGGCAGCTCGCGTCTGCGTGTGGTATGTGTATGTGTGTGTATATTTAAATGTCTTTGTTGAGTTAAGGTTTGAAATGTCTGTGTGAAGTAGATTTTCTTTTTGATCTGTCTACTTTGTGTGTCGTCAGAGAGCATTTTGTAGAAGGAAAAATGGTGAACCTGGGATCTTTGTTTTTTTGCACATTCAAAGATATGTTTGCTCATTTGGGAGTTTTCTTGTGTAAGGTTCGCTGAATTTGTTTTGTGTATTGTTACAAACGTTTCTCATATTTGGTTGTCCCAATTATTGGGCATTAACACAGCCGTTGCAAGGGATCTGACACATGCAAAACATCAAAGAAGGCAGCAGCATCACATTCAACAAACAACATAAGCCATTTACAATCAAACACGACTTTCATGCCTACTTCAAAAAACGTAATTTACACGATCACTTGCCACGGCTGGAATGCCCCAATACATTGGCGAAAACATCAAATGAAAAACCTGTGTAACAATACACAAACAACAAATTCCGTTCATCCACCGCCTGTAGAAAAATGAGCCGTACATGTTTGGTGATTTTGTGACCCTTAATTGTTAAAATCTTGTCAAAATAATATGAAAATGTTCTGATCACTTCCGACTCTTGAGACACGGTGTTTATTAAAGTTCAATGTACTTGTACAAAATAGAACTTCTGAACTGGTGCCAAGCGTGCCCCTAGTGTAATTCTCATTCGAAAACCCACAAATTTTTGCTGTTTGAAACTCGACACCATGTCGAACTGATTCCAATGTCAGTTCATCTGAATATGAGTGTGATAAGTCATACTTTATACCTATTCAAATTTATAATTATAAATTAATTAACCCTCGTCTTTTCCGAAAGGGGGGTGGTTACCGCTCTTTGATTCTTTTCGCCTACTAAACCCCTTTTTCCGGGTCAGATGAGTTAAGATGTAATTGCCAATTGACATTTTATTCCTCCGTTTTAATATGCCCGCCCTACAAAACCTGGGTATAGGAAAGGTAAAGTGCGAATCCCAAGAGATGGATAGGGTGGGCAATCACCCCCCCCCCCCCCTTTCGGGAGGGAAATAACAACACACCACACCTGGTACATACAGGAATATCACAGACTTTTGATTTTTTCCTTTGCAATAGATAGCAGGTCCTCCTCCTTTTTCCTTTGATACCAAAATGAGTACCAACAACTAACAGTTATGTCATAATGACGTCATAATGCCTATACATGATGGAAAAATGTTTAGTGTTACAATAATTATTTTTGGAGTTTTTTTTTTTTTTTTTTTTTTTTTTTTTAAATGCATATTTTCATGCTGAGAGGTGGTATCGCATTAAATAAGACTCCGCGTGTCTTAGCCATTGTGCCTGCTTACAGCTCAGTCTTGTTGACATTCTATTCAACCTTCAAGTAGTGCTAAGAATCTTGGCGTCATTTTCGATGCCTCCATGGATAATGTCTAAACAGATCAGTGCCATTTGCAATAGCGCCAATGTTTCATATCCGCAATCTGTGGCGCATTAGACGGTTTATAACACAAGAAGCTTGTCATCATTCTGTACGAGCTCTGGTCTTGTCCCGTAATCGATTACGCCAACTCCTTACTTTTGGAGCAAACGAAAAGCCGATCTACGGCGGCTTCAGCGCCATCAAAATAAAGCTGGCGCGATTGGTTTTTGCATGTGAAGAGACCAGAGCTCTTCAAAACCTTATAAACAGTCTCCATGGTTGCCTTTTGATGGCAGAATTAAATACAAGATCAGCTTAACTGTTTCAAATCACTTCACAATGCAGTTCCAGAATCCCTTAGCAATGTCCTTGAGTTTTACAACACATCTAACTCTGAAGATAGCACCCGTGTGGCTCACTCACTCATTCTGTGATACTGACCGTAATGAACGTTACCAAAATCGCGGACAAATAGGCACGCGAGAAGGCGAACATAGATGTGAACCCCTGTTGTACTACAGTTTTGCGTCCAATCATGTATCACAAACATATCCACTGGGATAGACCACCATACGAAGGGGAACCATTGTCATTAAACACCAAGGCGTGCCATATTTGTCCGCGTTTTTGGCAAAGCTGTACGATCATGCGGTCAGTGGGGCCGGTTGGGTGAGCCCACCGGGGATAGCAACGTCGAAACTTCGCTCTTCCTCTATGCCACCAAGCTCAATGTACCGACGCTCGAAACACCTATCTGGTGACAAGGCTTTTTCAAGTTTGTGGTCCAAAACTATGGAACCACTTCCGGTTACATCAGAGAGCGCCGTCCGTCTCAGTTCAAACGCACTGTTGAAACTCTCTTTTCCAAAGCTGATTTCTTTGTTTATTAATGTTTGTATTTTGTAAGCGCTTGTGTTTCTTGTAGAGCGCATAATAGATCTTGATTATTATTATTATTAGTATTATTTTTACACAAGGCGGTAAACGTGATAGGGTCTTTGAAACGAGCGTTTTTTGTGTCCTTCTTTCTACTAGTGTTCATGCATACATAACGCATGACTTAGTTACACATATATAGTTACCCATGATGTTTTGCGAATTACATACCGCCAGCACGCCACAACCACTGGCAATTATACTGTTTACATACAATTTATAATTAAACTCAACCGTCAAGTAATATCCACGATGACGGACCATACAAATTACTTGTGAATTAGGAGCGCAGTAGGAACGTACCGAATATATTGAATTTAAACAAAATTATATTTCCCTTTAAAAACACACACATTAGAATATTAGGGTAGAATCTTTGTGTCCATGTAAACTTAATTTATCTGTATATTTTTATTTTTTGTTCACCTTTGGGATTTCTGTATCAATTAAAAATCCAAGTTTTCAATACTCCAAATGAATCCAAGCTACAATAATTGTCATTTCTTAGAGTGTAAACTCTACTTTAAATTACCTGCATACGCATCGTTTCGTTTCTAATCTAATCTATACCTATAGAGTTTCCCAAAATCAAAGCCTGCGAACTTGGTGCCATGATTTCAAAATTACCGGCGATTTCTACTATTTTTCGTACATTGATTTGACTCTTCGGACAATGTCCTGGATAGCCCAAGAAGCCTCTACAAGAAGCGGCATTTTCCCTTGGGGTCCATGTTTCCGGTAAGGAATGGGACAGTCATGGGTAAATCACCCTACTCTTTTCGACACTAATCGCATGCACAGCTATGACTCCTCTGTACAATGGGCTAACGTCCCTCCGAAGGACAGATATTATCATGGGTCGTTTGCCCAAATCCAACTGAACATGGGTAGTAGGATTCCAATTTCAATCAACAGCTCTTGTACAGTTATATCCAGATATTTAGTACCGATTACATCCCTCAAGTGATCCCGCCCGGGATTGAAACCGGGGACCTTTACACGAAAGGGCTAATAATACCATAACCAGCGGTGGGGCCCCGCTCCTCCCACATCCTGGACACTTCTCGCTTCCCGACTTGTCATTGTCTGTTGTTGTTGTGTTTTTAATTTTGCTGTACATTTTTTTTAAAATGGTATTGCTTTCATCAGTGGGGTATCATCCTCTGGCCCAGTGCAGACTTTGAATTGTGTTGTACTTACGCATCGATCGCCCTTGTTCCAAACCATGATCCGAGACGAAATTGAAACAGCGTAGGCTTTATGAATTAGGGACAACAATTTCAAATTAATTTGAATTTACAGCACCAAATAGAGGAATCATTTTGGACCGCTTTATGGTTTCTACATTGATACGTGGATATAACACAATACGAAGCATACCCAATTTCTTATAATATGCAACTGCCCTTTAAATGGTTTAGGGGTAGTCTGAGCACCACTGAAAGTACGCTTCACTAATTATTGTCACGACAACAGGGTGCAATTATTATAAGCCGATTTATTATGTAAATAGATTGGGTAGACTCAGTCTGGCTTCATCTTAAAGGCTAACTCATAGAATTCCCGAGGAGGGCGCCCTCATTTTTCTAGCAAATTGTTTTTGCATGTACATAATGCTTGCCCATATACTAATTAATCACTGTGTGAAATAGCTATGATCAAATCGAAGTCATTGATGTAGAAAATTACAACTTTATGGCACTGTTATACTATACATAAAGGTTTACTGCATCAAAACGAAAACGAATTCTCTATCTCCACGTTGAGGCGAGTATCTTCAGTTGACTATTTTTGATTAATACATACAAAAATATATTCCAATATTTCTGAGTCAGCCTTTAAACGTAGGCCCTACAGATTGTTACCAGTTCCATTCGCGGCAACTGCAGGGCATGCTAATTGCATTATACGCACGTGAGACACATTTTACTGATAACTATAGCATCAAGCAATTGCACTTTGTTGCTTGTTGCGTAATTTTCTAAGAGCGAGTATCTCCAAATAATTAAAACCCATAATTACCACCTCGACAACCAGTTGTATTTGTCACCAGTTTCCCAGGTGTCCGTCTACTATGAATCCTCTATGTACGAAAAGCACTAACAAGCGAATTCATATATTCCGTTTCTCTGTTTTTAAGTTGGTAAATTATACTTCCTCAGAATCTTCCGATAAACAATCACTGCAATTCATGCCCTTTTTCCCCATCATGGACGTTGTATTTTTCAAACGGACCGGTGCCATAATCAATGTCTGCATTCCATGGCTGGCCAACGTACTGTTGCGTTGTCTCCTGTCATTTCTACTACCGGGTCTCCGTACATAGAAGCAGCGCTAGTGGTGAAAATGTCAAATATGCTTTTGTCCTTTTTAGATTGATTTCAGTATTTGAAATTTAAGTTTAAAAAAAAAAAAAACAATGATAAACAAAATTAAAAAAGAAACAAATCATCCACGTATAAAAAATATCCAATCTTCTATTTCACTTAAAAGAGCGTACGAACGTCTATTTTTCGCAAATCT
Source organism: Ophioderma brevispina (assembly GCA_023653785.1). Lineage (NCBI taxonomy): Eukaryota > Metazoa > Echinodermata > Ophiuroidea > Amphilepidida > Ophiodermatidae > Ophioderma > Ophioderma brevispina. The sequence goes on from JAMKCH010008807.1 coordinate 7,714, forward strand.
TCTCGGTGCCCAGCAGACGACCACGAAACAATTAAACAATTACGGAAAAATGCCCCAAAATAGTTGTTTTTCGGGTGACAAATTTGCAAATTCTTTTTTTTTTTTGTAAATGGGGTCTTTCTGGAAAATGTAGCTAAAAGATATGGTAGGCCACGTGCCAAGATTTTCTTTATCAATCGTATAACAGTTCCCTATAGAACCTTGTATTACACGTTTAATAAAAAAGTATCCCTTAAAAATACAAAATGGCCAGATTTGTTTATATTTGGGCTTAATATAGGCCCCATATTATCAAAAGGAAGAAGAGTCTTCCCCTATTTTGTATGGCAAACGATGTAACGCTTATACTTCAGCTAATCACCTACGCAGAGCCCAGATGGACCTATTCTCAACGTAGAGACCGGGGGCCGGCCGACCCGGGTTGCAATTTGAACTCATTGTGGTTTAACACTAGCACCTTTTGGTGGAGGTCGGGGGACAAGGGACGAGGTTGTCCGATTTCTTAATGTCCCTAGAATTCTAAGACAAATCACAACATAATAACCTTCGTCTTTTCTTTGTCTTTAGTAATTGGAAAACAATGAAAATTTTGTTATAAATTCTGTGAAGTAGTCAAGCACAACCACACAAAATAACATTTACTTTGAATTCGCGCCATTGCTTTGTTGGGCTCCCACAGCTAAATATGCTATAATCGTCACTTTTTACCTACCAGACACTAGGAGCGTCCTTCCCATGGAAGTCCACTTCCGTTACAAAAAAATAAGAGGGAGTGTCCTATCTTCCTTTTGATAATCTTGACTAGTAATACAACTCATGCTTGACCAATAAAGCAACCAGCACAAATCTAGGTGAATCAACACAGAAAATGCGTAAACTAATTTGGGCGACGTCTTTTTGTTCAGTTTTGCGCGTTTTTTGAATTAATATTTCGCCCCTTATTTTCCAAATTACAATTTTTTGTTTTTTAATTATTAAAGTTGTTTGTGTTTGAAGCGTCCCAACCATAATGGTGAATTTCATCTAAAAAAATCATGTTGGAAAGTATCTATTTTTTTAGAATGGGGACCCATGACCCCCCCCCCCCTTATGCACTAGAACGGGAGTTGCAGACCCTACGGTGGTCCGGTAAGTACGTACTCCTTTTTTCTAAAATTGCAAAACAAAAGTTGGCGTAAATTGATTCCAGTGTTTCAATTCTAAAGCTGGAAAATATCAAAGGCTTGGGGAAAATGGATGCGACCGTAGGCGATTACGTGATCACTTTTCCTGTTTTTCCTCCTTGTCAGCGAGCACTGAATTCCCAGATAAAAACGTTCATTTTCTCGCAATGTTCTATAGGTTTTCAGACCAAATAACGATACATATTCAAAAAAAAACATAGCACGGACCCTCTTATGCAAACAACCATAGAACCCCTTTGTTTTCTGCGGAGATATTTTAATTTATTTTTCATTTACACACATTCTCTATGGCGACTGATAACTTTAGTCTCTCACGCAGTATCGAAGTTTAGATAATCTCTTTCGCAGATCCTTTTACACTAGCTTACACTCTGGGAAATACTTTCCGGGCCGCCGTATGCAAACCCCTTATGGCAGTTAAGTGTTAATTGGCCAACGCGCAAACACCTGGAATCAAAGCAAGGTCCTCGAAATCATTATTTTTAAGGGCGGCCCCTAATTCGTGAATGGGTTTGCCATCAAAGTTTCTGAGTCAAATCATGTTCACCTGGAACAGCTGGTTGTCGTTTGCCAATAAAAATCCGTGTAAATTGACAATATGTTTTCAAATTGTAGCCCATGATCTTGTTGTGTCAAGATGATATCAACTTTTCTTTTATGATTTTGTTTTCGAAAACGCATATTTTTGGAAAATAATAAAAACCGGACATCTAAGTTAAATGGACAGACAGTAGCTCCTGGGCTATTAGTAAATTATTACACGATACTTTCATATGCAGCGTACCTTGTTGACAATCGGATCCTGCCCAACCTTTGGCGCACTGTCCATTATTGCAAACACCCGTATTCCTGTCACATTGGGCATCATCTTGACAGTGACATTTGTATTTGCATAGCTCACCGTAAAAACCATGCGGACAAAACGGAGGGACTGAAATTAAAAAGAAAAACAGGAAATGTTTCTAATCAATTATTTGTTTCCTCTAACCATATGTCTATAGGCACGTCATTTCATCATTTCATCTTCAATCTCATTTCAACTAGATTTGTATGTTTTTTGTTCCAATACGTGTTCTTAGTTTACTCGTGTCGCATATAGTCCTTGTTAAATACCCCTCCCATCACTGCCAAACTCCACTGCTCTTTCCCATTGCACCACACCCTTATTGCTCTGCCATTTTGTTCTTTCATGTATGTTTATGTGTGTGATATAATTACATCATATCCTTCGCATCTACTAACATGTTCTTTATTCCGTTATCGGAATAAAGTAAATCATACATAGTAGTTGCGAGGGGTATAATGTAATATAATTCTTAGATTCTGTATCATATAACACTTAGGGAATTCCATTCTCTCTTATGAAATGAGATACTTTTCCCTGTTGGGAATCTTTTTTTTTTACGTAATATTGTAATCACTAAATGAGGATACTGACGAAATCTGACTCTGCACTCACACTTGTCCACATGATATATGATTGGTATTGCTATTTGCGTGTATTTCTTTGGCACGGTCGGTGAGGGTCACTTGAAAAATTACCCATTAACAAATTAAATTTGGCATTCCCAACTCTATCAATTCAATCATCAATCCGCGGATTCCGATATGAGTCGATTTTGGAACAGAGGTTGGCTTTTCGAAAATCCGTCACAAATCTAAGTCAACCATGAGGTTTGGGAACTGAAATACTTGGTGAGCTCCATTCATTACTACTCTGCTCAATTATGTCATTGTCTAACATGTATTTCACCTCATTTCTGAAATGTTTCAATTTCATTGGATTCACCCTGTATGGTGTTTGGTTGCCTCCGAATCGCTAACATCAATGTTATGGTTTATGACATGTGTCTAACTGGTTACATCAGGAAATGTCATGTTTTGGCAAGTATGTCAAAATTTTGCAATTTGCCTCCATAACGATTCTTGTTTACAGTGATGTCTTTTGTTCAGCTTCTGTTTCTGTGATATCATCTCAGGTTTTGCTATGTAATTTCTTTTTATCCTCTCTGAGAATATGTGATATAAATGTTGACTTTTCTACTATATATTTTGGTCACATAGTTTGGTTACAATCTCCTGTGGAATAGCATACTTGGCTTGCAAAGGATGCCCTAGTATTGGAAAAAGTGCCTAGTTTAAATACTCCTTTTCTGACATCTTTCTCATACCATATCTTCATTTTAACCTGGATCTGTTTGAGATTTTCATTGGCAATTTCTGTGGCTCTTTGGCCCCAGTGTCTAAATTGAAAAACTCTGGCCAATTCTCATCAGGATTTTCACACAACCACTTTCTAATTTTCTTTTAGTCGTTTCAATGGCCCTCCTACTTTGTGACCACCGACCTGTTTTCAAATGGACTGAATAGACAGCCTCACTGGTAGCAAATAACATGAGATGAACTCACTCATAACATTAAGTCGAGTTTGATATACATGTATATCTTAGGCAATGCAACTTTTAAAAAAAAAATATCTCCATGTTCAGAGAAAGTTACAAAATCACAACAGAAGGAAATATGTCTGATGGCCAGTAATTATTTTAATTAACTTTAAAGACAGAGCGCCTTTGATCAGGTGCATCTTTGGAACCAAATAACAGTTTTCAGACAAATAATAGGCTGCTTCTGCTGCGTGTGATGGGTAGAATTCTTATTTTGATTGATGCTCGGAGGGGTATATCAGTTTATATAATGTAATAAGAAAATTGAAGATACTATTATAAAGGCTGTTGTCTTTTGAATAAAATGCTCTACATACCTTGGCATTGAGGTCCCCCGTATTCATCAATACATTTGTCAGTATTTGTGCACCCATTACTTCTGCTGCACCCATCTGTACAGTAACATGTCTCCGTACAGTCAGAACCATAGTTACCACTTGGACAATCTGTACATTTTACAAAATGATAAGGCGCGAATCAAGAACTAGAAAATGTGTACGTAATGTGTGTTCCAAAGGTCCTTTTACCAGCTTGACATATGTTTCTATCCCAATTATATCGATAATAATATCCTGAGGTAGGATAGGGAAAAAGAAGCGCAAACACACATACACATACATACACGCACACAAACACACACGAACTTGAACTATTTCCAATATTATTTAAAAAACATAATACTATTAGTTATCCCCTGTTTGTTCACGCAATACGGAAAAATACCTATGGTTGGGTGCTGTATCACATGAGACCGTAGGCCGAATGTGATACGGCACCCAACCATAGGTATTTTCCGTAATGCGTAGAACAGACAGGGGATAACGAACTTATCATTTAGTATACATGAATATTGAAGTGGTAAGCCTCAAGTAGATCAGATCTAAATCTGGAATAGCACAGCCAGAGGTAGATCATGTCATGGCCAAGCACTAGTCTACGTATTCGCTTTCCAACTAAATTAAAAACAGGTTAAGTAGGCCCTGACCACATTCCTGTGGCCTAGCCTAGGCCTATCTCTAGTATCTATGGATGCCTACAAAGTACAAATCAACAACAACATAATTTTTGTAGACCACCTTTCCCAATACCCAACAAGGCTGTCCTACTCCTAGACCAGACTGTCATATCAGAGGCACTGCCGAATAGTTGAATTCTGCAGAGTATGCCTGCCCACTGCACTGTAGACTGAGGAAACATTTAACTCACCTCTTTGAAAGACTTCCTGGCAGTAGCCACCATTTCTCTAAAACGCAGGGGAATTTCCAAATTTATTTATACATGAAGAACATAGGAATAAATTACTGTATCAATATGTTTTGCATTGCACAATCACACACAGCAGTGAGTTGCAAAAAGGGCCATATTGGATTGTGCTTCTCAGAGGGGGCTGGCAGAGCAGTCTCTTCCACAGATGCACAAGATCATTACATACATAGATTTTAATGTATGTAAAGTAGGGGTCTAATACTTGGTGTAATCATCACGTAATACGGGATATATTACGTGGTTAGCAAATTCGTACCACGCAATACGGAATATATTAATTGGCCTGTTAACCAATGAGATTCAAGTATTCACGTCTATTAAATGATAAAACATTATATTATAGTAACCAATACCTTAGCCGTAGGCGGCTAAAGTAAAATGCGATAATATCTCCTAGATAATATAAAGAAGGCGTCCAAAAGACCATAAAGCCAGAAGTGGGCGTCCCCAAAAATAAAACAACGGTAATCGATACATGTCAACCACCAAAACTTTAAAAAAAGATTAATGGTTATTTGACACATTGGCATTTATATGTATGGCATGTATACAAAAATGAATAATGATGCAAAAATCATAAGTAGCTATACGTTTTGATGAAAGTATCCTTGAGTAAATATTCAAATGTGTTTGCTCTTGATCGAACCTAACCTCCGGATGCAATATTACTTTTGTATCTAGCAATTAAAAAAATCGAAAGCATATAAATGTCTTTTGCACTCCTTTGGTGCTAATGAGGGGTCAAGTGGACACCCCTCCTTGACATTGGCATATGTCATGACTACACAGTGACGAATACTATTGGTGAAAGAATTTGAAAATGGGTAAGAGGGAAAGGGGATGAAGAGACGAGGGAGAGGGGAAAGCGTAGGGGAGGAGGGAGGGGAGAGAAAGAAGTGAGTAGTTCAGGAGACAGACTCGGAAATTAGATGAATCATTAAAGGACATTTCCGAAAGCAAATAGCCTTTGAGAGAGAGTCCGCAATCTCACTCTTTTTTTTCGCTCTTTTTGAGTGAAATTCCTCTCTCTAAGTACAAACCTGCATATTGTTGTTGGCTTACAAAAGTTTCACTCATTTGGGAAATGGAATTTTCACTCGTTTACATATAGCGGTACCATCCGCTTAATGCCATTTTTGCCAAAAAAATTCTAAAAAATGAAACAACCGTCACAACTAGCGGACTCCTGCCTTATTTTAGGGTGAAATGGTCCCTGCAGCTACAACCGATTTTTACACATAAGATTAGGTATACGCTGAACTAATTCCAAACGAGTTCAGATGATATAAAAATCGCAACTTTTTTTAGGTAAGTCGGGGGGACGAGGGTGTGTATCGTGAAATTACCCTTTAAAAAAGGTATACATGCGTCCAAAAAGTTAAACACTCGAGAAAAGGGCATTTTGTTAAAAGAAAGACACCTGAGGTCTTGTTTGATATTCTTTTAATAAATTGGTACGATTTCTGCCTCCAAGCATTGAAAGGCAGACGCAACATGAATACATTTAAACTTGAACTTCAGAGAACATATTCTTTCCATCTTAAAAGGAGGAAAATGGATCTGTTGGAAAGGAAGAACTTAAATTCCTGTCACTGCGTTTTACTAAGCGCTCATTGTTGAATCTAGTACAAAAACGGCTTCTTCTACCAGAGAGATGATGGCTGGCTTCCTCCAGTTTTTGGCCATTCTGGTCCGTTATGCTTCATATGCAAAATCAACATCCAGGGAACGTCCCATAGCACCCATGTAAACGCCTTTGATATTTTTTTTTTTTTTGCCAACCAGTGACAAACACTGTAAAATAGTATATTTTGGATCCCGTGAGACAAATACAACAACTTGTCACCGTTCAGCAAAATCCTGAGCATCGGGTAATTTTCTACCCAGGATGACCTTTAAGGATAGGTGGCTAATACCGCTTTAAACTAAAGGTTGCAAACATAGAGGCAATTATACTTTCTCCCAATCTTATAACGTTGTATAAGGGACAAACACGGTAGTGTACTCCCCGGCCGCCCCGCCCCCCCCCCCTTGAATCAAGAAGGGGCAGGAATCAGAGAATTTGAACACCATCTGACAGTCTGGTCCTTTTGAATTATCCAAAATAGTAAGAAAATAGATTTTTAATAAGCACAAAAACGCATACGAAAATGTTTTTATTGAAACCCATACTACACTAAATTACAACTTAACTGTTCAACATACCTCTGTGCATGTCCCTCTCCTTTAATCCGGCAATGGCTTGAAACATCCAACAGGATCAGGTACACAGAAGAATACCGCCCCGACACTTACCCTTCTTTTCGCACGTAATAGAACAATCAGCTGCCCAAGAATTAGCACCGCAAGCTAAATTTCGAATGGAAAGATGATAACACGAACATATTGAGGTGATCAATTCATTATCATATGACTAGAAACAATAAAAATGATAAAGATCAATACAAATGGTGGCCCTCCCCATTCATGCCAAACAAAGAAATCATTATTTAGCCGAGAAAATTGTAGAACCTTAAACTCAATCCTTTGAACACGCGCCAAGGACTACAATCACTCAAAGAATCATATTTGTGGTCAATTTTTGTTTTAAAAAGGGTCAAATATTTATTTTCCAGGCCCATATTTCATAATCTTCCCATGAAACTGAATCTTAATGAGTCGAAACGAGTCTAGTCTGTTACTAGTATTTTTTGTACATGGCTTCTAAATGACCTTCAAGCATTTAGGGCGCAATCTCTAAAGCCAAAGATAGTGAAAGGCGGTAGGACCATAGACCTTGCATGTGACCTAGCAAAAGAGTCTACACAATATGTTGGATGGGTTTTTAGAGGCAACAATGACCTGCTAATTCAATACAAATCTTGATGATGCGACTTTTGCCTCCTTGTGCATTTGGAGATGGGAAAAGGGGTGTAAATTCGAGGCGTCAAATTTGTCCTAAAGTTGGCCATATTTACCAGAAAACAGTCATTAGACCAGATTTTGTCCATGGTTCTTTCCACCCACATGTGAAATCTTCCAAGAGTTACAACAAACTTTTCCAAACCCCCAACAAGTGTTTTAAGAAGCCTTCCCTAATAGGTAACATTAGAACGTACATTAGAACTATATATAACGTCTAACTCTTTTTCTTTTCATCATTATCAATTGTGCTTATTTTTTTTTTTTTTTTTTTTTTTTTTTGTTTTTTTTTTTTTTTTTTTTTTTTTTTGTTCAACTGTCCATTATAGTTACGAAGCGGGAGGAATCATACACACCTGTTTCTTTCCCACCTATGCAATATTCATCCCAGCGCGAAAGGTCGAAGGCACGCCCGTTCATTTTTTCAGAAGTGGTCTCTGGACAAACCTCTGGATAAAAATAACGGTCCTGATTAAATTCATATAGTTAACCTAAAGGACATTGAAACCAAAGGACATTTCTAGTAACCCTCGGCCTCAGTGGTGCAATGAAGAAATAACAATCTTGAAAGAACTCATATAAAGCTATGGGAACACAGTTTGCCATCTACTTGTTAGCTAATCTGTTCGAGTAGCATTCTGCCAAAGTAGTGATTGTAAGAGTTATCAAATTTCTTCTTTTGCGGCTTCGCGTATTTTAAAGGGGACAAGCGAAACATTTGCTGCTCCTATATTGTTGAAAAAACAAACGATGAAAGAACAGGTGACTCAATACAAAAGCTTATTGTGATTGTCGGATTATAAATACCATCTGCTGGTTAGATTAACACATGATATAATGACAAACAAATCAGCCAAGCTAGTGATTCAAGTATGGAAATCTTCATGTGATTCATCCAAAAACTTATTGTGATGTCCCGATTATACCATCTTCTATTTAGCTAATACATGTATATCGACAAACTAATCAGCCAAGCTAGTTATTCAAAGTCCACTGGAAATCTTCAAACGACAATTTAAACATGTTGCTTTTACTTGTAAAATGAATACAATTGAAAAAAAATATTTCAGCTACCGTAAACCAGATCACTGAATACGGGATTTTAAAATAAAATTGAGGAAGAAACGTAATAAAAGAGAAGGAAATTTTCAGCCTTTGGTTTTCTTTATACGCAATCGAAGTGCAGCGACAGCCTTAAGACATACCCTATTTAAGAATTGCCTAAGATAGGATCTCTTCTTATCTAACATGTCTTCAGCACTAAACCCTGCGTAACAAGCATTCGGTTGCACCGCGGATAACTCGGTATCAAGATCTTAATTCGTGGTGTCAGAATCGGGGTCAGATATACGGGTGAAAGGGTATTGAACTGTACCTACTTAAAATATCCAAAAACCTGCCTACTAAATAACCAGGAGCCACGGATTAACCAGCAATAGGATAATCTCTCAACAGATGGGACCATTCCTAAATAAGATCAGGCTTCTCCCGCGACAATAAGATTATCTCTGCAGGAGAGTAAACCTATTATCGATAGACATTGGTGTTAGACTCCTGCACAAGTGAACATAACAAGCACAATTGGTGTTTTTACTTTAGAAAAAACGTAACGCTGGCTTCATGCTATTTAATAAAAACCAACGAAAGATATTACTCAATTTTACTGATAAGTATATAAATTATTTTAGTTCTTGTCTCGACGTATATGGAAGAGAAAAATAGACTAGACGAGAGTCCAAAAAGATGACTTAATTAGGAAGTACAGGCATTTTTTAGTAGAGCGTATCAAACAACTTTTCTAGACTGGTTTTTTTATGCTGATTATGACAATGCGGTTGCTTTGCTGACTGAGTGAAACGGGGTCAAAATGTAAAAAAAATCAAAATGGCGCCAAATGAACATAATTTCATATTTATTTTTTGGTAATTAATGCATTTCTACTGTTTAATAATGTTATCCCGGCTTACTTCTATTACCGTCCCTTGAAGCTGAGAATTTTTCGAATACAACTTACCAGCATCTAAGTGAGCCGAAATTGGTTAAAAAAATCAAAATGGCCGCCAAATACTGTAACATATATTACTTCCTCAGATGGAATTTTTTTATTCCAAATTATTTTATAAAGAAAGGACCGGTACATGGAGACTGTATCCAGTGAAAGGAAGTCTACTTTAGGCGCTTTCACATCTAAATGCCATACCATGACATTCTATTTCATGGTGTTTAGAATAAGAAAGAGGGCATAAACTATGACTATGCTTTGTTTTAAATTTTGTGGTATAGTCCACTTTGTAGGCCTAGTATAGGTAATACTTTTATTTATGCAAAATATAAATTGTAGCTAGAATGTCGGACCTTCGAAATGACTTGCAAGACATTGGAAAGGCTAACAGCCATATCTTCCAATATAGGGAAGGGAATTCTCAGGACGAGTAAATGATATTATCTCCAATTATTAATGAATGGTCCCAAACGATCATGTAGAGCATTTCATCTGTTTTACAACAACCACTTGCCAAAAAATGAGATTGGCATGCCTAATTTCAGTAAACTAAGACGGCCAGAGAATATTATGGTGGTACATCTTCGAGTAAACAAAATATTTGAAAATACCAAAAATAAAAAAAATAAAAAAAATAAAAAAAATAATAATAGTTAATGCTAGTGGCTAGAAGATGCCGTAGACCATAAGACCGCAATTAGAGCAGGAACATGGCCCCAGGTCAAACGTCATCGGTTTACCCCCCACCCCTTACAAAAGGTTGACACCTTAGAGTTAGTAGGGACCCTCTATATCGTTTCTAGGTAGTAAGTACTCTCAAATTGTGGTGTCACTTGTTCAAAGGCGCCAATTTAAGGTTACACAGTAGTCCAACTTTTAAAATGTTCCGTATCATGTTGAATGTAGTCACTCTTTCCCTCTTTATATTTAAAATATTAATCATATTAATTGATGTTTACCCCTGTACAATTGAGATTTGCGATTACTCACTACTCCATTCATTTAGAGGGTCATACCAACTACCAAAGGCGTCAAATTTTATCTGTAGGGGGGGGGTGTCAACAAAACTCCGTAAATAAGGGGGGGGGGGGAGCCACTGTGATATTCAGCGCCTCTAAATGATTAACTCATATGTTAGTGTGTCACATAGGTGTGCATGATACAGGTTAAAGTTACTATCAGTGATCTTCCAATTTCACAATGCCCATTTGTCTCTAAATTGCTAGTTTTAGGTTCATATCAGCACCTTCTTTTTTTTCTTTGAGAATACCAGACACTTAGGCCATATTAAAGCCCAGGCGAAGATGCATTTATGACTATTTTGGGCTTAAAAAAAGTCGGATCGACAAAGCATAAAAATCATAACTTCGACAAATAGGGCGTGTTATGCTTAGCCACTACAGGGGTCGTTACTATAACGATTTGTTTACATTGTGCAAGATAATCGCTGATGTGGCTTTAAAGATGTACGTGCAATTTAAAAACGAATGAATGGCATGGCCAAATATTTTGCGGTCAATATAGGCGCTTATAATATGGAAACCAAATGTAAAACCAAAATAGGTGATCGTTTTTGAAGAATGCCATAATTGTACAGAAATAAAATACAGGAAAGCCCTGTTAAATGTATGGTAATTTATTTCAGTAGGGTAGCGGAGGATCTCAATTGGAAAACGAAAAAAAAAAACATCAGTATTGGAAAAAACATTTAAATGGTCGGAAAGCAAGGGAAAACTCATTTTTAGCAAAAAGCTTGCCCCTCTCAAATTCTCAACCTCCCATACGATGGGAAACTCACTATTATATTAAAAGGGTCATTGCACAGATAAGTTTTCGCAGGGTTCATGGTGAGAAAGTGAAAAGAGAAACCAATATGGGGGATGTGGAACTATGGGGGTTGGATATGCTATTTGAATATCAAAGTTGTGCTCTTAATATAAAATGGGCTTCTGGATATCAGAAAAGGTGTACTATGGAAACGAATCGCATAGCATTGGTTTGCTTCCTTGGAGACTTGCATTTCTTTTTTGAACTGCAATTGTAAATCTTGAAAATTTGGTAGAACTTATTAGTGGTCAAATACTATTTTTGATCAGTGTCTATTAAAAATCATGGTATTTTCTGCCAAAAGAAGTGTAAACATAATTCTCCAATAATGCTATTTTACGGGGTAAGGCGAATATAAGACGCAATAGCAGAGTTCTGTTCTGTAGAATGAATACAAGCTGGATGATTATTTGAATGAAATTCGCATTGGAAACAGATTACCAATTTAGGATTGTATATATTCTTGATGAGCTCTTTTTTTGGAAGTAAGTTTACACTGCAAAAACGTGTTGATTTAAAAGTTTAAACAGTGTTGACGGGTGAACTGAACAACCCGGTTGTTCAGTTCAAACTGTTTAAACTTTTAAACACCGTTTTATCTAGTAGAAAGATGATTGGAACATCGAGGAAAGCGAATGCGATTTAATAAATGTGTTAATAATGTTTGCATCATATTCGGTCCATTAATGAAGAATGATATAAAATGAAACAATCACATTTTTCTGTTTTTACTTGTTCAATTAGAGATTCAAAAATAGTCCAACTGCAGGAAAACAAAGAAACAAAGTAAAATACCTATGAATATTGTGGGAACGTACTCAAAACATACTTGAAATTTGAAGTCATACTTAAAATAGTGTGATAGTGTGAATTATTAATGAAATATGATGAAACATAATAAAAGCAGACATTTTCTCGTGAGGGTTAAAGATTAACAAAAATATAATAGTTTACGGTGATGGTGTCAGAACTTAGAAGATTTCGTTATTGATTTTGCTTAGTCAAAAGGTTAGAACATAAAGTATTTGTTAGTCTAGTTACTGAAATTAAGGTATGCCGATATCATTTTTGGAATGTATGTTGCTCAGCGTAGTTCTCAAAAGTAAATTCGAAAGGATAAAATAGCTTTTAATTGGGCACATATTTTACTTAATTATGGAATAACGGTAATTCGATATTGGAAGATACACGATTGGCCTTTAAATGCATTGTGAGTCCCTTTGAAAGAAGGAGAAACTCATATAGGCACCAGATCCAGGATTCTAGCCTATATTTCTTTGCATACATTAAAATATGGACTTATAAACATGATATACTTCTCGGTATTATCCAAGTACCAGAAATGGAATCATGGTAGTAAAGAACTTGTCAGCATTTGGACTTGCTCAAAGAGTACTTTCTGGTGCAGAAGACTAGTATGCAAACTAAAAACCTCACTTTTGACTTCTTTTCAGGATAAATGTTGTATTTTGGTAGCCATTTTGTAATTGTGACCCTTTGACCTCAAAACCAGGAAAGTAAACTGGCCATACCACATATAAGTCTAGAAAGTTGTAGACAAAAACTTACTAAAACAGGAAAATGAAGTGACCTTTCTTACAATCCGGGTTTAGACTATACAATAGGTCTATGTCTTGTAGCGGCCATTTTGAATTTGATCACATTTACCCATTGGGCTACAACTTAGCTGAGAAGTTGATAATATAATCAACAATATACTCATCTTCAAGAGACAGTATGTTAGTTACACTGAAATTTTGTGGGGAGTGTACGCCTAAAATAATTTGTAAGTTTGTATGATATTTTGGCGGCCATCTGAATTGGTTCAATTTTACCCTTTGAGGCTAGATTTTATGATTAATAATTAGTTAAATTACTCGTTGCAAAAGTATGTGTAGAAGAGTAAGTTTAATGTCTGTTAACTGTGGAAAATTACAAAAATTTATATCTTTTGACATTATTTCGTGGTATTTCGGCGGCCATTTTGAATTTCTTGACTTTTGACCCTTTGCACTCAAAATACAGCAAAGCAACCGTCATTTTCGTGATCAGCATCCAACAAAACAGTCTAGAAACAATGTTCAAATGCTTCTACTAAAAAATGCCCCATGAAGTTTCTTTTCATGCATTTCGTCTTGTCTAAATTAAAAAACACACCGTTATGGAAAAATAATGGAGTTTTGAAAAGGTTGGCTTGCTGTTTAGACTCCGACCTGCGTAAGTCGGAGTCTAACAGGCTCACCAGACCTTATCAAAACACCATTATTTTTCATACGGGGTGCTTCTTATCCTTTATCTATTAACGTATATATAGTTATATATATATATCTTATTTATATAATATTATATATATATATAATATATATATATATACTCGTCGCTGGGCGGGAAAAGACCTCATATGTAACTCAGAGGTCAAATGCCCAAAACCTCATATGGTAAAAAGGGCCCCAGGCCCTAAAACCTCCAATCTGTGTACATTTTGGTAACATCGGGTTCTAGCTTGGAATTCATGCCCAATTGAAGTTAATAATATGACACTTTATTTCAGGAATATGGAGTATGGAAATCCATATCGACCGAATCAAACAGCACATCAGATCTGCAACTTCAGTCAACCAGGGGATCAAATCGACTAGTTATAGAATGGTTCCAGAAACTGGAAGACAAAGAAAGCACCACCTTCATAGCTCGACATCATCGACTTTCTACCCATCCATCCACAGAGGACCTACTCAAGGAAAGCACGACGTTCGCCAAGAAATAAAGCGCAATCTCCAGCAGGAAATCGACATCTCCTCCATCAGGAAGTCGCTTCTATTGACGGAGGCAACCCTGAAGAAAAGAGAAATCATGACTTGTGACACCAAAGAGAAATAAGACTTATGTCGTAAAAAAAGATGAAATAACGAACTTGTGATGCACGACCTGTTCGACGGCACCATGGGCAGCTACGACCCAGCGCTGAAGGTTGTGGACTCATCGGCTTGTTTTACATCCTCAACAAAATCCAAGAAGTTCGAAAAGGGGAAAATTGGACTCTACAGAGACGACGGCTTAGCAGTTGTACACAGAACATCCGGCACCGATCCACAGAATCAGGAAAGGCATCATCAAGACATTCGAGAGATCTCGGCCTCAACATCACATCGACTGAACCTGAAAGTCACAACTTCCTCGGACATCAACCCTCAACTTGGAAACGGCAAATACTACCCATACCGCAAACCCACGAACGACCAGTCTACATCCTCACGCTCTCCAACCACCCCCCAAACATCATCAAGAACATACCAGCCTCCATAAGCAGACGTATATCAGATATTGCATACAACAGAGATACCTTCGACAACGCATCAGCATTCTACAACGACGCTCTTGAAAATCAGCGGATACAACGAGGAAATCACATACAGAGAAACCGTGCAAAAGGACGACCCGCCAAACGTAACGTAAAATCATCTGGTTTAACCGCCTATCAGCAAGAACGTCTCCACCAACATCGGACGATCATCATCAAGCTCATCGACAAACATTTCCCAGTCGGATCCAAACTCCACAAGATATTCCAACCGAACACCGTCAAGATTCAGCTACAGATGCATGCCCAACGTCGGCCAGCATCATCAAAAACCACACAAGAAGATCGCAGCTAAGGATAATCAACCTACACAACATGGATGCAACTGCCGCAACAAGGATCTGTGCCCACTGCAAGGGAAATTGTTTGAAACCTAAACATCATTACAGGCCGAAGTCAAAGTAGCGAAGAGGGACCTAACCAAAAATTTACATCGGAATGACGGAACCACCTTTCAAGACTAGATTCCAAACAACCACAAGACATCCTTCAGAAGAAAAGCGCACCAGGAAGCAGGCACAGACTCTCCAAGTCCGTGTGGCAGCTCAAGAAGAACAACCAACCCTACGACATCACATGGTCAATTGTATCCAGCGCGCCCGAACGTACTCCAGCGGAACCAAAAAATACGACCTCTGCCTCATCGAGAAGCTGACTATCATCAATGCCGACAAACGCACACTACTCAACAAGCGACCGAACTGATATCCAAGTGGCCGCCACGAGAACAAATTCTACTTAGCAAACCACTCCAGCATCACCTAGGATATACGACTACGATATCTCTCCGCCGTCCGCAATTTGCCACCCTCCATCTCTGCCGCCCTCTACGACCACCCAACTTGCTCTACGACGTCCGCCAAAACCGCTATATATATTCGATCCACCGGAATAGCGCCGTTGTCTGATGATCGCCACAAGCGTGAAAATCCGAGTAACAACTACCGTTTAGTAGGTTCATCAATTTATATATATATATATGTGTGTGGGTGGGTATGTGTGTGTGTGTGTGTGTTTACCTTCTCCACAATCAGTTCCTTTGAAACCAGGCGACAAACGCAAATTCCAACCTCATCTTGACAAACTCCTCCATTGTAAAACATGTCGGACATTCATCAACACACTCAGAGCCATACTTAGATGATGGGCATCTAAGAAAAGGATATAATATTTCTATCAGATAAGTCGTGTAGCATAGGTGTTTCGTTTGTTTGAAATTTTTCTTGGTTTTGTTTTTGTTTTCGTGTACAGCAGCGTAAAATTGCGCCATTGCTTACATGTGGCTTCAAGCTGGAGTTTTACTAAATTTCAAAAGCAAGCATATGACAATGGCCGCTTGATTTTGGACACGGTTTTCGGCACGCAATAATAAATAGAAATCTGTATGGTGTTGCGACGTTTCGTGGGAGCCAAGGTCAGAAATACCCTTGAAAAACAAACACATGAGAGTTGTCCACAAATGATCTGAGTTTTGTATAATAACGCTAATTTAATATAATTTTTATCAAATTTAAATTGGTTCAAGAATTTGGAATGTCCAAACACTCTACAATGGCAATCACAATACACAAATATTCTTATAGAGACACGAGAACATTTCCAGAAAGCGCGCCTCTAATTTTTTTTTTCCGAACCCATTTTGGTTGTTGTTTTTTTAATGCATACCAATGTATTAGCTCAAACCTGAAGTGAATATGCAAATACGCCGTCGTTATGTAACAAGACCATTATGATAATGATTTAGATTTTTCTGCCATGCACGACAGAAAATCAAAGCATGCTTTTCTATGGGGACAATAACGATAGCAGGCATGTTCAAAACATATAGTTTTTGGTTTTCTTTTTTGTTTGTCCAATAAACCTTCGAAACGTTCTCGGTAGGTGTTCTACAATCGATCAAGTACAAATTGTGAGAAATTGGTTTCTTCCAAAAAATCTCCTCCTTCTGTCACTTTAAATATGATCATGAGAAATATCCAAATCTAATGTGATTGAAGTTCACAATGAAAGTAGCATTTCAACGATGATAATGTCCTCACATCGAAGACTCCAAAATGACAGCACGCAATATATCCAGGTCATAATTCCATGAAAATGTTCTTTCGGGCAAGTCTTGAAAATAACGTTGTCCATCAGTTCAAGACGACGATGCTGTCTCTCGACGACACTCATATCCCGCAGTACAATAATTCCAAGTGTTAGCACCTAAAGTCAGCTGTCGCAAATGTCTTACTTGTATGAACCATACAAATAAGATCATTTTTCATCATAAACATAGCCTAACAATAGCTGTCCAATTGGATCACACACAACACACACAAATGACATCATGCATTACATCATCTTACATTAATGACATCATTGGAAAACTACCTTTTTTGCAATCTTTGTTTTGCACCATACTTTGGAAAATCCCCAATCTATCTATAGTAGCTTTTCTAGACTGATCTTTGATTTGTAAACAACACCTGGCACCATACCAATATATCACGAGGGGAATTCAATTTTCTCTTGCATGATAAAATTAGACATATTTTCTAAAGTAAAATGTGGAAATAAAATATAATATTTTTAATTACTAAATGAGGATCCTATAACAATGGATATGTATAGAGGTGAATAGGGTATACAACTTTTCCTTAATTGTCACATTCTGGCCTGATGCGGGCGCTTATCAAGTTTCGTGACGGTCACGTCGGACCCACCTCACAAGGCCAGCGTATTGGGTCGCTTATTGTTGCGTATTGTCCTGCTCTTTTGAAACATCCACAGTGTGTGACAATTACGAAAAATGGTGATAAGCATGATTTTGTTTTTCCATCCAGGAATTACATCAAGGATCCACTCAAAATGTCACGCATTTTTCCAAATATAGGGTAATTGTCTTTAAATTATCTGGGCTGCTATAAAAGGTGAACAGTGTGGATCTGTTTATAAGCTCATAACTTTTGAACCAAACACTATTCTGTCATCATCTTTTCAGTTGAGATCGAGTTTGGTAAAAACGGTAAAAAGTATTATTTTCCACCACATCAGAGTAGCCATTCTTAGGTTATGTAAGAAGTGTAAACTTAAAGAACATTCTTGAGTGTATTGATTATTACTATAGGTTTTCCCCTTCGATTTCGCACAATGTTCAATCGAATTCAACAATTGATTAGTTCAAATTCGTCCCAAAAAATCGAAACTGCACATTTGTCAACTCGATTTCGTCTTTGGACATTCCAAATAGTCGATGGTCAAACGACTTCAACCTATGGTCATTCATTTTCGTCCCGTGTTATGAATTTAGTCCGACCTTCAAAACGGCGATATAATGGGTAGTTGGATTACGTCCTTGGTCACTGGGTCACAATTGGTCTTTTCAATTCGTCAGGTGTTTCGGGGTGAATTTTCTTACTTTTCATACTTTCTGTTTATTTATTTACGTGCATCAACTCTGTTTCCTTTCGAGCTGAGCACGTTAAACAAATCACATCGAGTACGATTCTGTTAGCCTATAATTATACGATTCCTATCAAATATGGCAGCAGAAATGGTGTATTCGTCAACAAGACAAAAGATTGAAATTGTTGTTTTTGGAAAAATTATATAAATGCCAAATTATATAAAAGGCAAAAACCAAATATATATTTGTGCAACTTGATGGAACCAAAAATCAAACAATTTGTGTTTAAGCCAAACATTGACTGCTTCCAATTATATATATTTCTAAATTATAGTTGTGAACAGTAAAAGTTGTTTATCATTTTGACATGAACCAAAATTAAAAAACTACATTTAAACATATATATAAGATCAAAATTTAAATTTGGAATTGATTTGTTCCTACCAAAAACTTTCGAATTTAATTTAAAATCCATGTAATTTAGAGTGCACCCTCTCCTGAGTGATACATCACTAACAAAATGGCCGTCATAATGTCAGTTCCTATCCTGTTAAGAGCCATTTCAAATGTTAGGCCTTAAACGCATGCATGATACCCGCCCAATGCAGGCCTATACGACGAATTCGAATTATATTTTTATGAATCCGAATGGCCAATGACGAAATCGGTTGGCCGTGTACAACGAAATTGTATGACCCGACGAATTTGAATTAACACTACGAACCGGTGCGACCATTGACGAGTTAGAGTGAACCAGGTTTGAAGTTGTTTGACCAAAGACGAAATCGAGTTGGCAAATCTACAGTTTCGACTTTTGGGGACGAATTTGAACTTAACAATTGTTGAATTCGGATGAACATTGTGCGAAATCGAACGGGAAAACCTAAATTACCATTGTAATTGTTTTGGACATTCCAAATTCTTTAACCAATCGTTTAAATCAATACAATTAAAATAAATATTATTGTTAATATATCAAACTCGGATCATTTGTGCACAAAGGTTTTTGTTTTTGTTCAAAGGGTATTTTTGACTTTAGCATCCATCTAATACCGTACATCTGGCATTCGGAAATTGAATGGATAGTTGTCATTATAGTACATTGCTGCATACTGCATTTGATTGCCATTCAGTCCACCGAAGTCGACAGCCTTTGCTTCTAACTTCTTTATCGCAATTCACAAAATTGTTTTATTTTTCAGTTTCCAAAAATGACAACTATCGACAACAGGCACCAATGCTTTGTTATCTAAACGAGCTGAAAAGTGATGAACTAACCTCGTACAATGAGCCGCATGATTGCATGTACACCCTGTTCGCGCAGACTCTCTTGGTAACATTCATAGATACCTCCATCAGCTTTTCTGACATTCGTAATGGTTACACTGGATTTACCGTCCCATTCTGAAATACTTGGTCCACCATTGTGTTTCCAACGAAGATCTGATGAATCCGAGCCGCCAAACTGCACGACTAGGTTAATTGAATCTCCTATACTGGCTGTATGTGAGTAGTTTGTAGGTTTGATAGTTGCTGTAGGGATTTGATTAACAATAGGTAGGTTTATATAGGTCAGTTTAGATAACATGTACGAAGGGCGCTTGCACTTCGATTGAGGAATTTTTTTCAGGATTGATCAAACAAAAGGATTACATGTTTTGCGTTCCCAGTACACGTATCATGTATGAATACCATCTTGCTAACGTTTTCTCAGACCAGAGCTTGTAGGCGTGTATTTTGGTTAGGTGGAAACTCGACACCCAAAAAGTATTTTATTTTGTATATTAATCTTTAACACTTCGCTGTGGCGTAACAGGAACGGGGGCAGAAAAAAACGCAACAAAAAAAAAAAACAACAAAAAAAAACAAAAAAAAAAAAAAAAATGGGGGCAGCTGCCCCCCCTGTGGGAGCTGCCCCCCCCCCTTTCCCCCGGAAAAATTAGGTGATTTACATATTACTTAATAACAAAGTTTACTATATGCGTGCCCCCCTGAAAAGATATGTGCACCCCCGCCCCTGACAAAAAGCTAGTTACGCCACTGTTCCCTGTAACCGAGGAGCTAGCAGACATTTATAACAAATCTCGACAGTACAAAAGGTTTGATTGATTAATTGTGACAGTGACAGGGAACCCTGAAACATGATTCTTAAGTGTTGCAAAGGGACCGTAAAGGATGACTCAGAGATTTCCCGATGAGGGCGCACTCAATTTTCAAACAAAACCGGTTTGATGGCATATAACTAATGCTGTCCATATACACATCACTGGTGAAATAAAACTAAGCTCAAATCGAAGTCTTCATATAGAAAATCACAACCTTTTTCATATATAAATTCCGGGTCAGGAACTTTTGTTATCACGGTATCCTAGGGCACTGTTCTTACTGGACCTAAATGATTCCACATGAAACTGACAAAATCCAGATTCATCTCTAACTTTGAATTGAGCATTTTTAGGTGTCGGATTTAGTTTAGGTGAATATTTTAATTACTACACACAAAAAATTATATTTCGAATATGAGTCCGCCTTTAAGGAGAAGGGGCCAAGGCAAAGGTTGTACTGTAAGGTGTCAAATTTTTTAATGATCCAATCATGTTGAAAAGTATACCATGTTTACGAGTCTAACAATAAAGGATTCAGAAAAAGGTACAGTTTGTAATATGTACAGCCTAAGTTTCAGAGTTATAGGCTATTATTAAATTAAAAACAGCAACAAAAAATCAATAATAAGGCCAAATTCGGATGTACAGGGTCAAATTTTAAGTTGCTCCGATTTGGATAAAAATGTGTGCAAATTATTGATTGGAGTTCATATGGAGTGAATAATGAATAGTTTGACTGTCTTTAAAAAATGCTTAGTTTCCGAACGTAGGGGCATAGAGATCAAAGCCCTGCATTCAATGGGGGTTTGACTTTGTTTCCCCTACTTTGTTACCCTCGTCTAACCGAAGGGGGGGGGGAAATTTCCCCCCACCCCTTCATTTTTTTCCCCTTCAGGTTTTTTCCCCTTTTTTGGTGTGCCAAATATTTAATGTAATTGTCAATTGACATGTTCCGCTCCTTGTAATCCAAAAACAAAACATCCATCGGGGTATCGGTAGATACAGGGTGATACCAAAGTGATGAATAGGGGGTGGTAACCACCCCCACACCCCCTTCGGAAGAGAAGTACCAACATGCCTAAACACAACACAGGAACATAACATACAACTTGATTTTTGGTACCAATAGATAGCTATGTCCTCCTCTTTCCATGAGGCCAAAAATGAGTTACCAAAATGCCTGGCATTACGTCACAATGGACGTCAAGTAGAAGTTCGCTGTCAGCAAAACTGCCATTTCCCTAGACAAAACAAGTGAAAAAGTCAATTTTTACGCAAAAAAGTTAGAAAATCAGAGTTTCATGCGGGTTTTTGACTCTACTTAATGGGAAATGGAACAGTTTTATATAATGAAAGCATTTTAGAGCTATAATAAGTGTTGAGTCGCTAAAATTGCGAAATATCAATTTTCCAACCTATATCAGCTATGTTTGTACTTTCCTCAACATATGACGTCATGGTGCGACCATAATGGGGATTTAGTAATGATTTTGGTACCATTAGAAAGGAAGAATCTCAAAGCTATCCGTGGTACCAAATTTACAGGAATAGGTGTTGTTCAGTAACGAAAATTCCACGGGTGGTACCACCCCCTCCCCCCTTCGGCCGAGTTTGGTTACAAAAACATGGCTAAGGTTGACGAGCGGCTCAAAGAAAGAAGGAAGAAAAAAGAGCAAAGAAAGAAGAAAAACAACAACAGCAACAAACAATCATAGTGATATACAAGACCCTGCGGGCTGCTCCGTGAGGCTGCTCCGGCAATCTAAGAAAGAAGAACTGCTAACAAGACCTAGCTGTTTGCAACGGCTACGTAATACTTATAGAGTTTATAGAGCACAGTCTCCAACCAAAAACAAGCAACTTTTAAAGACAAAAAGTATAAAACAAAACGTTACCATCTGTAGCAGTGTTGATAGTAGGTATTTTTCATGTCTGTCAGATTGATCTACGGATGTAACGTAGAAGGCGCCTATACGTTTCGTATTGATCGGAAACCGCCATTGAGATATTAATCCGCCTATATTTACTATCACTTGTATAAGAAGCCTCTTGATCCTGCTGAAAAACCCGGACTCAAAGGTAAAGTACCAACGGGTGGATTTACAAACTTCTTGCCTATTTATCATGTGCTAGTCTCGCCTTGATCTCCCGAATTAAATGTAGTGCTGTTTTGTAATCAGTGATACAAATCCCGCGTCGGTATTCGCTTCAGAATTAGTATCCAAATCTACGAATCTCTCTTTTTGCCACACAGTAAGGGACGATTTTATTACAATGAACGAAAACATCCAAATATTATATTATTATATTATTGAAGAACTTTGTGGGGAATTTGGACAAGAAAAAAATCATCCTTACAATTTTAAACACAGAAGTATTCACCAGTAAAACGAAAATATTTGTCCAGCATTGCTAAACTAAGGTTTGATTAAAAGTTGGTGCCGCCATACATGAGATAGAAAATATTTCAGTCTTCTGGTCTGAAACCTTGAAACAGATATGAACCTCAGCTGGCAAATAAATACTAAACTACTTTCATTTAAAAACATTGGTTAACCGGTCCCTGTGACCAAAGACCAACATGGAACAAGTACGAAATCTATTGAAAGTATATTGCCTAGTTTACTGCATATGCGATCCCTGAAGTATTCAGGGTTCTTTCAAAGCAATTCCTCGGTAGCCAAATGGTTTATACAGGTGTCTAAGAAAAGATTACACCATAACTATCGGTGACCATACTTCAAAAGTGAGTATCACATTTGATAAATTTAAAAAGAAACCTTAAACACAATTATTTTTAAATATTTTAATGTAAACGACACTCGATTCGGTTCAGTCGTTTGAAGAAATAAGCGATTATTATGAACAACATGTCAATGGACACTCTTCCACG
>JAMKCH010008808.1:0-62092 GCA_023653785.1 Ophioderma brevispina
CTATAGGATTCTTCCTTTTTGCTTCAGAAGAGCATGTTCAAAGTTGAAATCAATACTTCCAAATATTTTCAAAGAACAAGGTTGAGGTGAAAATCATTTTCGCAAATCAACATCCCCCGCTTGAACAATCTGTGTTAATCCGCATAAAGTGTTATCCTGAGAATTGTATTAAAATACAGATGTCCTTGCATGCCCGTGCTTCCACGTTTTTATGTGTCAAGTGACCAGCGAACATCACGGCTGCATAGACGCTACTTTGTTGACATGCTCTAGTTGTTGGCGAGAAAATTTGCCCCAAATTGATGGAATAAACCCTTTCTTCGCACCGAGTTTGAGCAGAAACTAGGTGATATTTATTTGTTCATGTCTGGTGATTAGACTAGAAATACTTGGCTTACTTTATTCAGGTCAAAGTTCCTTGACCCCAATATGCAGATTTGAAGAGATGCTTGACCCTATTTTGGTAGCTATGGTGTAGCTAGATTTACTTGGATGGAAGGTGGAGTTCAAAATGTTTTACGGGGAGGCAAGAGGTTTACAATTTTTTTTCAATAATCATTGAAGATCTTTTAACCCCCTGGGCACTACCTGCCTATTTATCAGCATCTAAGCACTATTTTGATTGGTTAATTGAAAGGCAATATTATGTAATGAGCAAATCAGAGATACTGTAAGAATAGTGGTATGGTTCACACAGAGATATAGAAGCACTATTTTGATTGGTTACTCAGAAGGCTATCTCATGTTGTGTCCTGTAATGAACCAATCAGATAGACTGTATCATAGGTGCCCAGGGGGTGATAGACCAGCATTTGTTATAACACACTTCCTCACTTGATGTGTCACCTACACTATAGTGGGTGTCACCTACACTATAGTGCAGTGAGTGTGTGTGTGTGCGTGTGTTTGTTAAAGTTTCTCTTAACCTTTTTCATTCAAATTGCTCATGCATGGACACCTAACTCCAATTGCCACCAAACTCAAGTCATAGGTCTACCATAGAGACTTGCATGTTATAGTAGGGTTAAATGTCACATACCAAGGTCAAAGGTCATTAGAGGTTAACTTGTGTAGTGAGTGAATGAAAGGAGGATGGCAAAGGCAGGCAAAACTAGTGGTTTGAGAACCGCCTTGTCTCAATATTGAAATTTTTGGCACTGTTGCAGTTACGTAATATTGGGTGGCTTGAGGTTGATAAATGAAAATATCGCCCGAGCCTAGCTCAAATATCAGGCGAGTCGAAGATGAGCCTGATATTTTCTTGGCAAGGGCGATATTTTCTGTTATCAACTGAAAAAGCCATCCAATATTATTATTATGCAAGAATTGACCAAAATGATCATAAAATGGTTTCAAAACTAATAAAATGATAGTATATGCTTGACAAATTGCATCACCGAGCACCCAATTTTTGTGCGTATGAGACATCAGTTCTGCTGTGTCAAATTACATCATAGATGCAATTGGTTCCCCAATTTTGTCCTCAACATGGGGCTTGAGATGAGTTTATAATTTTCAGGTCAGATCTCATCTAGGGGTCAAGAGAGGTCATTGTAAAATCAGGTAACGTGTTAAGAGGGTCGTCGAGTGCCAAATTGTGTAAACACGTATTTCAATACGGAATAAATCGCAATCTCATCATATTGCGCAGTTCACACTCCATAGAAAAACGTTTTACACAATTTGGCACTCGCCAGTGGTGTAAAGTGCTCCCATTTGAAAAAAGACTTCACTATCAAGCAAAGTTGGTGGCAATAATCTTTTTCATAGGGGAACCTTGAGATGAATCAACACATTCCAGGCCAAAGGTCATCTAGAGGTCAGATGCAGTCATTGTTAATTTTGGTTAGATAAAGTTAACTCATTTGGAAAATCAGACTCAAACCAAAGTGATGGCAATATCATTTGGTAGGAGGCGCTGAAATGAGTCAACAAATTTTGTGTCAAATGTCATAGGGGTCAAATGAGGTCATTGTCAACTTTTGTTAGGTGAAATGTACAACACTCCCACATAGACCTTAATATCAACCAAACTTAGTGACAATAATCTTTGGGTAGGAAGACCTGAGATGAGTCAAGACATTTCAGGTCAAAGGTCATCTAGGGGTAAAATCAAGATTAAACTTAAATTTAACCCTATCTTAATCCCTGAGGTTCCCACCACCTTTCTTACAGGATCTCTGATTGGCTCATTACATGATATAACATGATATAACATAAGTAAACCATCAAAATAGACCTCCTATTATTAATAACCAATCAAATAGGCTGGAAAACCTGAAATATGTTTCTTATAGGTTTTCTTCTCCTTGCCCCGAAAAATGCTAAAAAAATGTATACCAAAAAAAATACAAAAATGAAAAATTTTTTTATTATTCACCAAAAATGCATACTTTATTTGTGAAATGAAAAACAAAACCACACACACTGCCCTTTTTGATATTGATCTCTGCTTAATTCCATCATCTCCATTTTGATGCATGATGGAAACTAATCGGTGCAGTGGAGCTGGGGTTCCTTTTGGTTCATTTTGAAAAAACAGTAAAAAAATACAGCTGACCAATTGTAGGGTTTGCTGGCAAGGCCAAAGGGGGTTAGGTAGTTGTTGCACCAACGGGATTTTATTTTTTAGGTCTCCAATGTGACAGAAAAAACCTTATGTAGGCATGATTTGTGTGTCTGGCTGGTGTCAAACATTTAGAATACACCCTTTTGGGTGACACGTCTCAACTTACGCAACTTTTCGTGCAGCGATGGAGTTATCAAATTCTATGACTGTTATGCTCGCTTCTTATATATTTAACTCTAAGGTTATGCTCTACATTGAGACAAGGGGTCTATGTGGGATAGTAGAATGAGGAGGTCAAAGGTCATTCAGGGGTCACTTGGTACGTGGTATGCTCTAGTATATACTTTGGTTGACACTAACTTACTCTGTAGCTTTTTAGTGCAGTGATGAATCCGAGTTCATTTCTTGTATGCTATATATTGAGACAAGGGGTATGGGTGGGTTAACAGAACAAAGTCAAAGGTCTTCAGTGATTCACTTTGCTATTATATTATATGTACAATTTTTTTCTTAGACCAGGACAACATAATTAGAAACCAAATGGACTGCTGTGCTCCCTATTTATTGTAATTTTCCTTGACTCTCTTTCGGCCATTAGAATAGCTTTCAAATGAACACCTGTAAAATCAAATGTTGAAGTTCCATGGTGCATAGATATGACCTGTTGTAGTAGCTATATATATGGAATCCAGGATTTTTTAAGGTGGATGGGAATTACCCCTCAGAGGGCTAAAATATACATAATATTAGAACATAAAGTGCTTGAATTTCACAAATGATTGTGAACATTAGAGATCAAAATCTCATTACTTTTGAGATAGTTTTTTTAAAGTTGAAAAAATATAAATACGCAGCTGAGAAACAAGAAAATACATAAGAAACATCATAGGAATTTTCCAGTTGCGAAGTACATTTTGGACCATAACCTTGAACGGAAACACCGATCATGTCAAAACCAAATTTAATTTTTAATATTATTTTTAGCCCTCCTCCTGAAAGGGTAAGTCCACTTTAAGTTCACCTATTATGATGTCATTACGTCATGAGGTAGCACAATTGGGTATGCATAGGGCCCCAAAACAGGGCACAGGTGTGAAGAAGAATCAGGTTCAAGGTTAGGGGGGGATGTAGAGGGGACCGGGGATGTAAGGGGGGCATCCCCTGTTTCCCTGCTACACTTCTGCCGTAGTAGCAATTAGTCAATTTTATACTATCATGGGCAGTTCCGATTTTAATGCCTACACCCTCTATGGAAACACAATTGAATTTAGTGTTGTCTGCATATTAGGGGGGGGTACGAATTCAGTAGGAATAGCCATGTCAGGTCATGATCAATGCATGGGTGTCACATGCACTGCATGTGATAAATCCTGCATGCTCATGATTCTGGCCATACCGATGTCACTTGTTTCAAAGTATGGGAGGCAATGACTCAATTTTCAGATGTGCCTCCATAGGGGTATGCCATTCATCTGAAAACAAGCCAGTGCATGGTCATGTTCATACATGGGTGTCACCCCTCATGCACTGCACAAACAAACCTCTTGATCCTACCATGGTTATGTATCATGTATTCAAACCCCATCATATGGGAGACATAATACTCAATGTCAGTTGTGCTTGCAATGGTATAGGGGGGGTAGGAATTCCCTGGAATAGCCCAAATATGGGGTGGATAACCCTAAAGCCAAAGTATTTTATATTCTGTTTAGAATTTTTTGACCCAATTGAAAAATCCATGACTTAGGTTAATTTGTTCACCAAAATTTCCAAGAAGATTTCCTTAGGCTCAGATTATTGGCCATGATTTATAACCAAGTTTCGACACTTAAACAATATTTAGCAAAGTCATTTCAATTTTTTTCTTGTTTATAAATCCATAGGTTAATTTCCCATTGTTTTAGATTATGGACAAAAAAGATTATCAAAATTGAGGGTTACAAATGCATACAGCAACAATCCATGGCGATGGCGGCAAGAGCACGCGAAGACGATGGGGTGTGAAAAAGCAATGGTTCCACATTAGCGAGTGGAGGGCTTATGGAGGGGTATGAGGGAGATAAGCACGACCAGCAGTGGAGAGTGGAACACCCAAGTTAAGGTACAGGAGGGAAGTATTGCAAAGTCGAGAAGAGTGAGGTTCGGCCACATTACCACGCCTGGAGCCAGTCAGCATGTGTTTATTGGCAGTATTATGGCTTGTGGTGTGATTTGGTGGGTACAAAACAGGTGTACAAAACACGAAGACTTAGTCAGAAAAGGGGGGGAGTACACCAACAACAATATATATAGCTAGATTCAGTTGCCATGTTTTTCATTGTGAAAGGGTTTTCTGAATCTGGGTCAGTCTTTTGGGTTGCAAGCCGTTTACATTCTTGGAAAATATGAAAATACGCAAAATGCTGCATTTCACCACGTTCTGGACCCCGTAGGGACTCAAATTTAATTAAAATGTGGTCACAGATTTTTTCAAATAGTGTTGCTAAATTGAATAAAATTCATATTTTTACTAAATTTATGTGATTGAGGGATTTTTTTTTTGCATGACTTTTAATGATTAATATATATACAATGGAAAAGGGTTGTTGGCCCTGGGGGTGGTGTCAAATGACAAAGAAAGCAGGAAAAAAGAATGGCTAATAAATGCAACCTGGGGTGGATACTCCTAAACCATCTCTTGGTTATGATTATGTTGGGGACATTTCAAGATTAAATTCGGTCCCAAACGGAAGATTTTGTGACCTCTATGGTGGTATCAAAGGATAAGAGTGAGAAGTATAGAATACTATAAATGCCAAACCGGGGGTGCTACTCCAAACATCTCTTTTTGCTCATGGGGGGACTTTTCAAGATTAATATCTCCACAATGGAAAATGTTTGTGACCCCTAGGGTGGTGTGTCAATGAAGAGGGAGAGGTTAAGAATACTGATTCAAATGCAAACCCCCGGGGGTGCCTCTAAACTCTTAGTATGCTCTGTGCGGGCTTCTCATGCTAATACTCCACAATGGAAAATGTTGTGAACCCTGGGTGTTGTCAAAAGAAAAGGCAGGAAGTAAAGAATAATAAATGCCAAAACCAGGGGTGCTACTCCGAAACATCTCCAGACTTATGCTCGTGGGGGGGGTTCAACTTGAACAAGAGAATATCTCCACAATGGAAAATGTTGTTGTGACCCCTAGGGTGGTTGTCAATGAATAGTGGGAAGTAAAATAGTAAGAAATTGGAGTTTATTTTGCTTGTACAACTTTTTGGGGACACCCTGGACCTGCCACAGTTGCACTATGTGTGCTGGCTTTTTGTCTACATAAGGAGCGAAAGCAGGCGAGACTAGCGGTTCCGCCTTGTTTAAAAATTCTTTTTTGGTTTTGGGGAGTTGGGATGGAGAGTTTCACAATGATGATGGGTTTTTAGAGTTCTCTGTGGTGAGATATGGATCGAGTTCATTGATGAGTTATGGTTTTTTTAGTAGTTCTTGGTGGTCGCGAAGCGGGTGACCGCCTTGTATCTATTAAAAGGCCATTTCCTCCATTATTTACCTTTTTAAAGGGCAATTCCAGTAATCAATTACCAATTTATTTCCTCCATTACCTCCGTCTCCACGATCATTCAGTTCCAAATTACAAGGGGGTCGTATGAATCCTTGATGCTCTCGGTTGATCCAGTTATCTAATAAATATCGTAATTGCTTATCGATGAAATGGTACAGTGGATATGCAAAATACATTCGCTGCATGACAATATGTCTACATCTTTTGTGTAATCATAATTGCGGTCAAGGTGCATGTGTGGTCCAATTAAAGGGCATTGTTTGATGCATTGATCTAATTAAAATATGCGGAATGCTTGATTGTATTGCTGAAATGTACATGGGATATGCAAAAATTCCTTTGCTACATGACCTTAAGATATGGGGTAACATCTTTTGGTGATCATAATTGTGGTCATAATGCATGTGGGCCACTTGAAGGGGCATTATTTGATTATTGGCTTACGAAGTAAGTATATAATAGAGTGCTGGGGGTGATTAGATTAATATGTTCATCAAACTTTTATTTCCATTCTCCACAGTATGAAAAACCAAAACAGTTATTGGAGGAGTTTAGCAAAAGGTCTATAGGGCCCAAAACACTCACTCCCTTGGAATACATTAACACGCCAAGAAACGGGGCATAAAAATATCAAGAAACGCACAAGAAAAGTGTTTAAACCTGTAACACCTTTAACCATGTCTTGTTGACTAAAATCATAGTCAATACTCTTGGTTCACTGTAGTTGACTGGTGACTCTTTGCATGCGTTGTTAGTAAGGTCTCTACCAAGAAAAAGGGAACCATTTTTGAACATCAAGGTAAGTAATAGATATTACACCACATGTGCTTATGTGTTAGGCCCTGGATGTATGTTTGGCTGGAGTGACCATGAAACTCGCAGTTATTTCATTCATAGCACTGCCCTGGTAATTTTTACACTAGGTATCGGTAGTGCAATAACTGATTTGTCACACATGGAGTATGTTCGACATCTTAAAATTTAGAAAGTTTCTTTGTATGACTACTAAAAAAAATTATTATTTTTTCCTTTGAAGCCACTTCCATTAATTTTATTGAACTTGGGATGGGTACATTTGTTGGTGGTGTGTTGCATAGGTGTGGGTGTGTGAATTGGAAATTAAATGTTAATGGTCAAAAAATTGTGGTACATAAAATTAAAAATGTTTCAAAATGTGGGTTAGACAAGCAAACAATTTAAATGTACAGGTTGGGGGAGTTCTCATATGTTAGTTACCACTTATAAGTCCACTCATTTTCAGGCTCTTTTTCCGTGCAGTGACCCATTTTAGGACCATTTCCGAGACCCTACTTTTCATGTCCAAAGCCACATTCTAAAAATTTTCTTCAAAACCCTCAAAAGTAGCTGGGATTGAGGGAGGGATCGCAGGTATTTTCTTAAAAATTTTGACAACCAGTTCGGAGACCCCCAATTTTTGGGCATCAAATCAATCCCCCCGTACGGTACAGGTTTATTATAGGCGATTCGCGTTGATACGTTTGTCCCCTGGAGAGTTTTGGACCTATTCAATTAGTCGGAGAGGGAAAATGAAAGACTTCAAATGCACATGCCACACCAGATTATTTTGACCGGGTTCATATAACCCAATCACTGCCCATAAATACAATTCATCATGTTTATGGAAAGCCACATAGGGTATTCAGGCCCCCATGACATTTCCTCACAATACTGATTAAAGAAGTCCCTGTGACTCATTGAATTTTTCACACAATCAGATGAATCGAGTATAAGAAAGCCAGAAAGCCAAAATTGAAAAAAAAAAAAAGACCAAAAGTGCAGGGAGATCCGTACTGACAAAATTGTAAGTACTTTGGTTTGACAGGCTCCAGTGAATATATTACAATAGTTGACAGGTGGGAAAGTTTTCTTTATTAAATGGTTGATTGGTGGATGATTGGTGGCTGCGACAGGAAGGGAATGTCTATGTAATGCAATTTAGCTTTATATCATAGATCAGGGTTTAATACTCTGACCATTCGACCCATATAATCAGGTCAACAGAGGAGGTAGTTTTACTTTACAATTTCTGGAAATTGAAAAAATTGGGGAAGATGTCAAATGAAGAAAATTCATTTTCTTCAAAGTTGTAATAAAGTTGAGAAAACCGCAGTTAATGAGTAATTGTAAATAATTTCTGTACTAATCCCTGGGGCTGGGCCATACACAAGCCCTTCCTAATCATCAAGGATCATCTATATTTACTGTTTAATCCATTGATATACCACGTACCTTATAGCATAAATTGTGCAAAAATTAGGGTTTTTAACCTTATATTAGTTAGGTAGTGTTTGCTGCCCCTGGTTGATGCATTACTGAAATCAGTGGTTGACAAGGACAAAAGTCAGTATGTCATGAGTTGTGATGGAGTTGATGGTTGATGGGTGGTGTGGGGGTAGTCAGGTCATGATGAATACGCTGGATACAATGGGTGAGGTGATGGTTGGTGGAGCCAGTGGTTGATGGAATTGTGGCGTGCGCAGGGGATTCAAGTTGTTGCCAGTAGTAGTAGGCCACATGCATTTAATTTGGAGCCATTTTACTGTATTTGTTGTTGTTTTCTTTTATTTACTGAGGGGATTTGCAGTTAAGACAAAAACAGATGAGTAGAATGTTTCAATTTTCATAAGATATCCAAGTGATCCCAAACCTTCAATATTTTTGTTTTATTTTCTAACTAATAATTGGACAAATCAGTATTGATTTGCAAATGTCTTGACTTGCCATTTCGGCCAATTTGACAATTGCTGGAAGCCTTTTCAATTTTTTTAAAATTAAAAATAAAAAGTGATTTATCTAGGGTTTTTGGACTACTACTGGGAACAAACTTGCTTTTTTTTTGTTTGGCCTTAACCATGAACAAATTTCAATGCTATAGCCTAGATCCCAAACATCCTTTGCGGAAAAAGACTACATATACCTGACGATCACCGCAAAAAAAGGTGGTTAGCGTTATTTCTGTTAGATCTAGGGGCAATTTCCCCCAAACAAAACGGTGTCCGCCCGTGATTTTTGAAATGGGAAAAAATGCAGTCAAGGGACGTTAGGATATGGGGAATTGTCATTAATGTTTGTTTTCACCTCATTGCACAACTAACGCCACACCTTGGATGAAGCAACAGCATCTGATGCTCTCGTTTAAAATTGCCAACTAATGCCAAATGTTTGGTCCATTTCAACAAATTTGCTCAGATGTCAATGTTCAGTGTGAAATACACCACCTTGCAAAAGAATAGATCAGGAGTTTGTAACCTACAATAAATTAGGTCAGCAGGTGTTTATTTGGAAGTATATGGCAAGAGAAATATCAGTAGCTTCCCACCAATGCATTGATTCCATGGAAGTTTTTGTACAGGTAAGTTAACGATTCACATAAGTACTTGTACAACAAACCTCAATTGGAACAATGCATTGTGGGAAGCTACTGAAATCTTCTCTTGAAAAATGGCTGTGCAATTTGGTGGTGTACCAAAACAAAGCAAAAATGGGGGGGGGGGGGGTTAAGGATACCACAACAAAGGTATTAACATCAATAGATAGAGCTAGATCAGTGCCAGTTTCATTGAAAGGGTTTTTGCTATAGTTCTGGGGGTGGCACATGGGCAGTCTTTTGGGGTTGCCAGCTCCGTTAACATTTCTTGGCAAATGTGAAAATACGTAAAATTGGGCATTTCGCAGCTTTCCGCAATGACGTAATAAAATCTAGACTGCTAGCGGCCGATGTTATTGCAATTTGTTGTGGGGAAGAAGAAGAAGAAATACCCGAGATGTACTTCGAAAAATTCATCAAAGAAACAGCTTCAATTTGTAAAACAGCAAATCAGGCTAACAGAACACAAGCACGTTCTTTCATACTGGTGCAGAGGACTGATCGCTTTAAGTTCCAAAAGGCCATGCAAACCACTATTGTCATCAAGGAAGGGGGGCGGAGGTGTGTTTCGACTTCGAACCCAGGACAAAAACTAATAACCCGAAAAAGTGAATGATCGGAGAATCATGACATCATCATCACACACTCACTACGGCTCGAGTTTGGACCATTTGCAATGTCAATCACCGATTTTTTTTTAAAGATTTGCATCACGTGGTAGGAAAGACATCAACGATCGCTAGATAAGCTAAATTGTGTTTGGAACTCGGAAGAATGTCAAAAGTTTCAGTCGAATTGTGATGGCTGTAAATCGGAAACCTTGCACTCTTAAACCAGTGCAAAGCGATAGTTCTGCTCATAGCAGGGCAGCTTACAAACAAAAACACAGTCTGGCTATGGCGAAATTTCAGGTGATTGTTGGCCGATTGTCATGATTTTTATTGTTCCATTTTCATATTTTTTTCAGAAATACCATGCTGGGAATCAATGATCGGGGTCTGCTCATTGAATGAGCACGATTATCGTCTCACTGGTGGGGGTACTACTTTTTTTGATAAAACGTGTTTTTCACCATGGCATAGTCTATGCCATGTATGCCGGGGAATAGTCATAGCCTACGCCTCCTGTTCGAATGCAAGTGGCGGACAGCCTATGTGAAAGACACAATGATGAATCGTGTGCTAATTGAATGGTGTTTTCTGGCATTTAGCTAATACATGGATTATAAATTAGAATTCGCCATCAATGGTCATGATTGTATTGGAGTTGCTGCCAATTCCTTCAGAAACAGCTAGGGCTTTAAGTTTAACTCGAGGGTTAGGCCTACCTAAACAGGCCAGCCGTTTAGGTGTGAATCATTAATCTCAACTTTTTAGGTAAGATTACTTGGATAACTGCTGGCTACTGCTGGCCTACATTCCTAGGGCTAGGCTAGGCTGGCCTAGGCAGATCCTAGGCTCCGTTTTGGGGGGGTTACACAAGCAGATGATCTCTATTTTTGTCCATAAACTGACATTGCTCAAGATATCAATTCAAGATTTAAACATCCCATCATCAAATCACCTGAATTTTTAATAACCTTTTTTGGAGGATATCTAGTGACCTGAGGCTAGCCTCGGCCTACATAGCAAAAAGCACACAGATCTTTGCACGATTCTCAAGTTGGGAGTAGAAGGCTCACACGTACATTTTGACACTTGAGACAAGTTTCTTTGGGGACGGGGGACTAGTCCTGTGGTTTACGAATCAGTGTATCACCAAAAAAAACTATCAGCCCTCGTGAGTCGTGACCAGAGACATGACATCGATATGATATAGTCTGCAAAGTGTGGAGGTTCGTTTACTCAATAGTGTAAACATTCCTTGCATGCAATACCCATAGTCAATCCTGTGTTAACAACAAGAACCGCCTTGTTTCCTCATAGATCTTGGAGGGAGGTCACACACGCATGTGACCCAATTGACTTTTCATCCTATCAATGATCGGCTTATCCCATCGAGTGGAAGATTTTCGTCCAAGGCAGCCACTAAAAACTAAACATAGTCTCTTGTATCTTTGTTCAATCTAGTGAAATCACAGTTTATCAGTTTTTGAAATTGCTGGTGCTTTCTATGAAACAATTTTTTGGGGGTATTTTTGTATTTTTGCCCTGATTTCCAAGGTGACAATTAGTAAGGCCTTTTTTCATACAGCATCACTTGTCCCTAGCTGCTTATGTTTGTATAATGCGAGCCTGAGATGCATTTGCAGCCTGATGTTTTACCTGGTTGGTCAGTGTGCTGCTAATTACATGTTTGCTAGCTTGCTGGACTTTTAGCAAGGACCCATCCCATGTTGTTGGTATAACAAGTCGTAAACCTGTGGTCAGACGATGTGCTTTAGCATATGCTTGTACCCGTGGTTTTACAATGGACTATATGTAAATTAGTGTAACATTTCTGTACAGTACATTTAAAAATGGGTTTATATTTTCTAAGTAAAACTTGTGTATTTTCCATAATAAGCCCAGTGCCACCCAAGTGCATTGCACTCCAATCAATAGACTTTCTGCTCATTTATTCTGGTCAGTCAGATAGTGTATCTTCTATACCCTATAAAAATCCAAATATTTCCTTTCTCAATTTAAAAAAATTGTCTGGAATTTCCTTGATGCACAAACTTTCCTCTGTGTGTGTGTGTCTGTATCCCAGTATGTGCCTGTCTCTCTGAATGTTGCAGGTGTGTTTGGTGTAGGTGTTGTGCATATGTGTGCTGTTGTGTGTGTGTGTTGTAAAACAGATGTCAAATAAGGAATTAACAATTGAACAAATCTGTTTGCTCAGAGCAATACCAAGGAAACCTATTTGTGTGCTACATGTATGGGTCTATAGGTGTGTGTGTGTGTTTGCGTGTGTTGTTGTGTAGCATGGGTGTGCATGCGGCATGTTGTGTGCATGCACGAGGGTGTGTGCGCGTGTGTGTGTGCATTGGCATGCGTGTGTGTGTGTTGGCATGCGTGGTGTGGTGCATTGCCGGTGTGTGTGTGCACATTGCATGCGGGGAGGTTGGTCGGTCATTTATTCTGGTCATTATAATAAAGTTAGTCTATAGAGTAAAGAATGCCGAAGAATTATCTCATCAATTACTGGCATTCCTTTGGAAATTAACTTTATTTTATGTATCATGTTTCTATCTATTAGATAATTCACTACTTCGAGGATTCCTGAAAAGTGATCCTTTGAGCTCACACTTTAGATTTTTGTTAACAGTATAAACCGATATGTATAGCAGATTGAAATGCTTAGTTTTTCCATAGTGTTTCAGACAGTTCATATTTATTTATAGGTTGTAAAACGGTACATGTTTGTCTTTATGTCTGTCTGGTCATTTCGGTAGGTTAATAGTGTTGTTAATTGTTTCTCTCTTGCCCAAACTTTTGATCCACGCTTGGTTCATAAGGGGGTGTCACAGATTGGGGCAATTAAGGGGCAATCTTCGAAAATCAATGACCATTGTTTTTCAGTAGTAGATACTTGATATTATAATATAATATTAAAAAAAAAAAAAAAAAAAAAAAAAAAAAAAAAAAAAAAAAAATTTTAGTGTTTTTAACGTGGCAATTTCTGGGAACAAGCTGAAAATGTCAGGATTGGCGGCGAATGGGTCTAGAATAACATACTAAACGTCCCCTAAAATCCTCTTTGTGCTTTTCAGAAATAAGGGGGAACGTTTGCACAGGGGTAAATACAAAATATTTTTAGAAGTGTCCTGAATATGTTCCACACATTTTTGTCAGGTCCCAAGGATCAATAAAAGTTGTATAGTTTGCCCTATTACAACCTGTAGTTTAAGTTACTACAGACCTAAATCATTCAAGTTCATCCTGGGGGTAATATTTCAAAAGATCCAATTTCATTGAAACCAGATTCAAAATTGCTCGTAGAGTCATATTAAAACAGACAATGTTCATTCAAATAACCTACATGGATCCAATATTGACTATAAGAGCAGAAAGCAGTGACCCCCATAGAGCCTGAGGAACCCATTCACACTGGGCACCCTGTGGTAATGTGCAAGTAATGACCCATCACCTGTTTTAAAAATATTCATTTTGGTGTTCATGTACAACTAGATGAAGAATTGACACATCGTTCAGAAGAAATCCGACCATTCTGAAAAATTTAACCCCCAGCATGACCTTGAGCCTTTTTTACCATATATGTCAATTAAACACAAGCCATAGATAGCAAACTATACCTTTTTTAATCCTTGGGACCAGACAAAAACTGTTGGCACAATTTAAGGACATTGAAAATATTTCGGTTAATTTTACCCTGTACGAACTTTGCCCCCTATTTCTAAAAAATGCACAAAGAGGATTTTTGGGGACTTTTAGTATATTTTATAGAACATTTCTGCCAATTCTGCATTTTCAGACTTGTTCCAAGAAATTTCCACCTTTCCATTGTGTATTTTTTTATACTCTCAGGGCTACCTATATGGGGTTTAACAGATTGGATTCAGGTCATAGCATTGAAACCAAATTCAGTTGGAAGAATCACTCAACGGCTGACACGTGACCCATATGAGGGTGTTAACAGATTGGGTCAAAGCTCGTGTGTGCTGATTAAAGGAGAATTTTGTCAGTAGGAAAGTTATAAATAAAATTGTTCTCTTCTGCCGAAACAATAATTTGTTTCCCTTCTGCCTAAACAATTTGAGACAATTGCAGCTGCTTGGTCAGAAGCGCCACTGACTCATGGGGTGGGTTCAGGAGAATTGAACCCATTGACCACTCTAGAACCTTTTAATTGCCATCATACACGTGTTACACATTTTGCGATGATCACAAAGAGAGGCAAGCTTGTGATTCGAGAACCACCTTGTTTTAATACACATTTT
Organism: Ophioderma brevispina; assembly: GCA_023653785.1. Taxonomy (NCBI): domain Eukaryota; kingdom Metazoa; phylum Echinodermata; class Ophiuroidea; order Amphilepidida; family Ophiodermatidae; genus Ophioderma; species Ophioderma brevispina. The sequence continues at coordinate 14,390 of JAMKCH010008808.1, forward strand.
TGTACCAAGTCAAATTGTTGTATGTATTTTCCATTGTAAGTAAAATAAGGGCGTCACAAAAGATTGTCCTCTTGAATACCATCACTTGATAGGCTTCTGCATCTTGATGCTCTGGTTTATCCTGGTTTACCAAGGAATAATTTGAGCTATATTTCATGAGATTTAGAGCAAGGGGGTTGGAAATTTGGACCCCAGAGTAGAAACGTTACCCCTCTCCTGTGGCTACACGCAGTAGCGGGTCTTCGGCAGACATTCATATTGCTAAAAGTTATCTTTTCTCTGAATGTTCCAGTATTCAGATATTGGTATCACGTGCGTTTGATCAAAACCTTCTGGGCTGCCGGTCATAGTAAGAAAGAAGAAAAATGCTGAGTGGTTTTTAAAATATGATGCCACATTTAAATTTTAATTGTATCTTAATGCCATATGGATGTTTCAGCTAAAAAGGGCAAATGTTATTATTATTTAGGGTTACTGTAGTTTCTCACTAGCAGAGTTAGTAGCATACCTGAACCTGGAACAAATATGCAAAAAGAAGACTGATTTTTGTCATTTTTTAATTGTATGATTAACTGCAATTCACTGATAGTGCCTTTAAATAGACATGTTGTTGGTCTTTGCTAACCATGACAAAATTAAAAAGTTTTAAATTAATTTGGAAGCAGATAAACAAATGCAATTTGAAAATCGGCTGTGGTTCAGTGTAGCTGAAATAGCTGAATAGTTGCTTCTATTATACTCACATTTTCCATTGAATTAGTATTGATGATAGGAAAAATGGCAAGTTTAAGCAGTCATTGAAGTAGGATGATTTCTAAGTCATGTTAACCCCTGAGTTCTACCACCTTCTTACAGTTCTCTGATGGATCAACATATATTATGATATATATAAAACATTTGAGTAACCAATCAAAATGGACCTTTTATAATCTGTACAAACCTATAAGTTTTGTCTTATCTTGTCTCTGATTGGCTAAATTAGATTATAAACTCAATGTATAACCAATGAAATCAGCCGATAGACCTAAGGGGGTTAAAGTAAAAAAAGCTGCCTTACTACATTTGAACACAAATGGGAAACTTTAACACTACTGACTTAATAATTGACCTGTCCAGCTGAAAAAAAAAGCAAAATTATAAATTTCATTAATTAAATTTCCATATCGAAAAATCAAATTGATTTTCACTGTATAGGCGATACAATTACTGATTTGTATATTTTTCCAGTGAAAGTGTTCTTTAGTTGATTTAGTGTAGAGCACAAGCTAAGCGACCAAAAAACAACAGCATGGGGAATTGGATGCAAGTGTAACGCTTAGCCAGGACAACTAAAAAAAATAATTGTGTTTTAATTTTAATATAGCAACAAAAAACTCCTGTACAATCCGCTGCCATCATGCTTGAAATCAATATTGATTGGTTGAGGTGAGAACCAAAATCATGCGCTTCTTCACAGGCCATTGTTCTCATCAATGCTTTAAATTGTGTCCATTACAACCCCTTACCGGGGTGGTGTTGATCAGAACAACGTTACTTAAAAAAGAGGAAATGTGATAGCTTCTTACTCGGCAGAGTGAAATAGCACCATGATTATTGTGTGAACGGGGGAATTATATGTCTCTGTCAAGTCAAAGAATTGTTGTCATTTTAAATGTTAGGGAACAACTTAATTTTTACGCCGGTTGGAATGGCATTATCAAGGAGGAGGGAGGAAAGGAAGGGAAACCAAATTTTTATCAAAGAAAAAGGGGACCCAAAAAAAAGAACATTAAAATTTTAAAGAAATGAGTAATTTTGACAATTTTTTGGGTACATAGTTGTCTAAAATATACCATTTTTTCTGAGGTACCCTATCCTTTAGTTCAAAGGCGACTTACAATTCAAGGGAGTTAACCATGTAAAGGTAGTTAGTTCTTCCCATAGTAAATTTTTGTTTAAAGCCTGCTTATGAATACCACGCCAGGTTGCAGAAATACAGTAGGGCAAACTATTACCCGCACTTGCCCCTAGTAATCAGCTGCCCTTTGTAGGCAGAGATCATTGCATTTTTTAGTACTAATTGCCCACCATTGAAGGCAATTGCGGATTGCAGCTTCGGCAATTCACCCGGGCTCGTTTTCACCACAGGTACGTGTGAGTCTCAAGAAAAGACTAGACGACTGCAGCTTGGTGTCCTCGCGGCTTCAGGTGCTCCTAGACGACATTCTGTGGGTGTTGACGGACGCGCAGCTCAAAGCGGTTGATTCTCATTTCCAAGTTTGTTTCCAGTTATACAGAAGGCCACTGAACTCAGCAGAGCGGAGAGAGCATCCAGTAAAGCCTCAGGTGTGTGGGTGTTTTTGTATGCGCGGTGTTGATCATGAATAAATTGGCCACATTAGGCAGGGGTAGTTGGAAGAAAGTTTTAAATTTCAATGGGGAGGGGAAAATTATATAAAGGGTTTTAAGTATTAAAGCTGTTTGAAATTTTCCCATGGCGACAAAGTAGATTCTCTTATTAACAAAAAAATGACATTTTAGAGAGGGGATTTTAAATACTTCAGGGTACAAATGTGAATTAATTATGTTTTCAGGAATATCTGATTGAAGGTTAAATAGCCAAAAAAGCCCTTTGTGATATCATATGTTATATTAAGGGAAAAATGGTAGGTTTTGGAAAAAAATTAAGAAGTGCTCTACTTTGATTTATCAGTTTATTACCCAGGAAAATCTATTTCAAATGTAACAAGTGAAGATTGAACTAAAATTAACATTGCAGTGGAATTGATTTTTAATTGGTTTCTCAGAAGACTTCATATATTTCTCTTAAAATTGGTATTGTAGCACTTTTTCCAGGTTTTGAAGATTTTAGGGTATTTTTGAGTCAATGGGCAAAAAAAGGAAGAACCTTACGTCCCCAAAAAGTGGCCCAAAAGGTTCACATTTCTTGGAATGACCTTTTCAGCTATGTGCATAGCATATTTCCATTCTTTCTGCGATGGACCTATCTTGGAAGGGCCTTGTGTAGATTTTCATTTTTTCACTGCCATAGTTCATAGCAGTCTAACCTAATTAAATAATGAAATCTTGTTGTCTTGCTCTAGACTGTTCCGCCTCCTCGGCCAGTTTCCACCGATCCGTCAAACAGACCGCACAACGTGAAGAGCTCCAAGGAGTTACAGATGCTGCAATTCTTTGAGAAGTATGACGTGATTGAGACTTCCTACCACCTGTATACAAGACACATCGATCTACATCTATGTGATGAGATGAACCAGACATCAGAAGGTGAGCTAATGCTATGAGAATTGGAGGTGCTTGGTTCAAATCTTATGTGAATAGTGGTCCATTCTATCTAGTGTTGAGCCATAGGAAAGTGTTTTGAGCTGCCTTATCATTAGAAACATTTGACAGTAAGGTGACAAAAAAAAAGTTTTATGATTAAACTGACATTACAAGTAGGGGGTAGTCAGTTGGGCATTTTTGTTTATATTGTTTTTGGTTTTTCGTTAATAACAATTCATCAAATCTTTAACAAATGTTCAATTGTTTTCACTCATTTTGATCACATAGTTTATTCTGAATCAGCCATTCTTTTTGCAAAACAAATATAGCAAAAATAGCTTATTTTATGTATATATACAAAAAAAAACAAGTTTTGTTTTTGTGTTGTCCAAGGGCAATTTGTAAGTGTTAGGACGGTTGAACCCAAACAAGATGGTGTATCCCCGCCAATTAACTATTAAAATACTATGTGCACTTAGGGACAAAGAAAAGACTATGACAATAATAACAAATTAACATCCTTAATCACTGACAAGCTTACTGCGCTAGATCACTATGCAAGACCTGTGCTATGGACATCCAACATTTAGCTATTTATAATGCACCGGTCATAATTCTGAAACAAATTGGCCGCCCGCGTCTGTTATTTGCGTAGATTTCGTTGTCAAGCGTTCATCTCACACTTCCGGGTTTACACGCCGTTGCCATAATTTTTTTCAGAATTACTGACAAAGAGTATAAATAAATTCAATCCATGTGTAGTTACCGCATGATACCAGGTGGGTATAGGATTGCCTGTGTATTTGTAACATTACTGTTAACCAGTTTTATGTTAATTTTTCATAGCATTAAAAATGTTCAGTGTAATCACCGATCATGAGTTCAAATCTCAATATCTTATTGCCAACTTGGGAGATAAATCCTGCAAAAAATCTGGAAGTTTCCTTAAGCAACAAACAGTAAAATGTTAAATAAGGTAAAGTGGCACAGCCTCCTTATATTTTGCTTGCTCTGGCTTCTGGTGCGTGTGTGTTATCTAACTCAACAAGACAGATATTGCTTCAAATTTGGTATCTGGTGACCACCAGAAGCCATTTCGTCCTCTCTCATGTCACAATAAATCAATCCTTGTCAGTTGGGTAGAGTCTTAGAGCATATTTATTATGGTTCCTTAAAGGGAGTTAATTATGCAGTTCTATGGTTAGCATTCAAGTCATATGCGTGTTTCTATTGGGCAGACGGAATTTATCCAGATAAAAATTTATCCGGGTTGATACTTGAATAGCCGATATTGGCGAATTTTCTATTGAGCAGCGTTTTCCGGAAAATGCGACCGACCCGCACGGCCTGATTACTTTTACCAGCTAAAGGTGGCATCTGCACAGGTCAACCGCGATGTATTGTGGGTCGTGACCTCGCCGAACTTTCAGATCAAAGGGGCAGGAAGAGCGAATGTCCTTAGTCCCTATGCCAATTTTAAGTTTTAATTCATCGGTAAATGATTCTCCTGCAAGCCCAGCCACACGTTGTGATAGGCGAAAAGATCATGAGGTATATTACAGAGAAATGTAATTGCGCACCAAAAAGTAAGACGGCAACGGAGAATTGTGATGTGGACAAAATGCCGTTGCCACACCCTGGTTACTAACGTCAACATCGCTGCGCATACTGGGACTGGGGTCAATTACTGCGATCACGTGGCGTTAATGTCTGGTCTTTCACCGGTATGGCACTCTACACACAAACCAAATACAAGCCTGTGATTTTTTTGTGTCGCTGCCTTAAGTCATGAAGACACATGGGGATCACTTTTCCACTTGTCCGTTTTGAATGTTGTTGATGCCTGTTGGTTGATGTCTGTTGTTGTTGTGAAAAAGGGTTAACATTTGCCTGTAATATTCTGCATACTTCGAGGCTTTAATAAACCAAACTTAAGGTCAAGATGCAACAATGGAGCCCTCATTTGTGGATGAGGCAAATACCACATACCAAGGTCAAAGTCATGTGAGGTCAAGTTGTAAAAATGGCTGAAACTGTAGAAGACTTTACTTGAAAGTTCAATTGGAACCATACGTTGATTCATAGGTGCAACATAGTAATCTCTCATTCATTGATGAGGTCAAAGGTCATATGCAGGTCACAGGTCATATGAGGGCTATCATTACAAACCGCGATGGCAGGCGACACATGCGGTCCGAAGATCGCGATGTAGTTTATTTGTATGATTAGAAAGTTTGATTATTCGCATCTCATTGTCAAAATTTTTCTGATTCCTTTTCCTTTACATCTACAGTTAAAATAAAGACTTAACATGTTACCATAATTATATGTAATCTATGGGCTAATAAAAGCCACACAAATAAACCACTCACATTAAAGTGATTCAGAATTACGGGAATGTTTTGGCAAGTTGAGGTTGGTGGGGCACCTTGATATTTTTCTACAAGTAATTCTTTGAGGGGGAAACACCCTGTAGTTTGGGATGACAGGAGTAGGAAGTGAGGTGAATTTCTTCATTTTTAATTTCTCTTTTTTTCTGTTGAACTGCACCAACTCTGTATCCATCTGCAGGCGCCTGAATATATAGAAAATTATTTTTTTAATCTTCTCCGATGTATCGTTACTCAGTATCTCATTTCCCCATGAAATAAGGTTTTCAATATTGTGTTGATTTCCCTTCTGAAGATGAACTTGGACCCATACTCCTGAAGGTATTAGCAATCTTTGATTCTCCAATCTGTGTTATGAGTAATGCTCATTTTCATTCTCTCTTCTCATTCTGTTGAACTTGAGAGTGTAGAATTCCTTGCATTATCTATGTAGAAAAAATAAAATAGTGATGTTAGAAAATAAGATACAATCATATCTTAGATTATATCTAAGATAATATTATAGTATTCATGTAGGTGCTTTCTCTTGGAATACATTTCTGGAATTTTGCTTGCTTCCTCGTACTTGAGCAAAGAAAAGTGAGTTCAGCAAAAACAAATATTCACACATACTGAAATGAACCCATACTAAAATATTAGGGGCATTTTATTTTATTCATGATTGAAATTTCAAACAAACTATTGCTGGTGAATTTACAGAAATAAATTTGGCTTTTCATGTTAATAATTTAAAAACACCCATTTGTAAAGCCCATTTGTAAAGCCTGCAGAATGTTTAACCACTAATTGGTGGCCATCTTGAATATGCACAGGTTAAACCACCTAGCACCTGTCAGATCAATATCTTTAGACACGTCTATAGAAAACAACAAAAGCAATGGTATGTGAGGTACTGACCATGTGCTTTTCAGTATCTGTCAAAAGCCAAGTGCACAATGAATGGCGGCAATGATGTCACTGCTACCAAGCAGAAATCAGTAAAAATCTTGTATATTAGTTCCTTATGCAGTTTTCACACAATTTAAACATCCGTTTTTTCAATAGGAAGTGACTGTTGTATTAAAGGTGCAGCGAGGGATTTCACATAACAGGTGTCTTTTGTTTTCAGTTTCAAGGCATTTCTGTAGCCAAAGACAAAGTAAGAAATCTTTTAGGGTCTTACCTATATGAAATCACTACATATGATACAATATATGAGTGCCCCAAAATCTCTTGTTGCACCTTTAATTCATTTCAGTGTGTTTGAATATTTTCATTTCCTGGACCTACTCTTGAAGATACAGAAGTGGGTGTTTTTTTGTCTTCATGTTAGATGTTACATTGCAAATGAAATGATATGTGAAATTGTTAGAATTCACTGAATGCTTGACAAAACTTATTGCACTGTAAGATTATATGTATTGTCACCAAATACAGACAAAATGCATAGTATATAAGTAACAAACTCAGAAGTTATCCAATGTTATTGCTATGCAGATTTATACAAAAATGTCAGAAAACATCACAATGCGAGTTTCTTACATTTTGTCCAATTTGCATGATTTGGCATTATGCAAATACCGTACTGACCCGATTATAGTCCCATGCTCGAGTAAAATCCCACCCCTAAGTTTTAGGAAAATTTCAGAAAATTCTAAAGATCCGTTTATTATCCCATGCCAAAAAATTGGCCTACATTGACTGCAAAAATTTGGAAACCTATCTTCTTCAAACAACAAACCTTTTAGCCTTGAATTCCAATGATATGCATTTCCAATACACTGAATATGAAATTCCATATTTAATCTTATATTCCATCTCAAGAATGTTTCTAATGACGTCTGGAACCATTAAGTTTGTGAAAAACATACATTTAAGAGTATAGAGCACGGCAAAGTGTCGGAGATTCAGCAGAAGACCATGTTTCTGGTTCAACACTCTCAAGGCTTTCTACTTCACTCAGACGGGATTCTACAATATTTTTTTCACTCTTTTTCTATATTTCAGTATAAAAATAATAACATGTCCATAAAAATTATTCAGTTTCATAAATTCATTCATAAAATAGTTTTTTGGTGGATTTGTTTTCTGAAACGAAAAGAATATTTTGAACAAGGCCATGTGTAGGGTCAGAGGGCATGGCAGCAAATCAAATATGGCCGCCGCCAAAACACTGATGGCAAATTGGTTCAGTTTTCGCGACATTTTTTGTTGTTTTTTGCTAAAAAAAATCACTTAAGTTACATTATAGTCATGGTTAGTTACATGACAAAAGATGAAATCTACTTCAGAATGAGGGTGGAAAATACGCACTATCAAAAAAAGGCATTTTTCAACATTTTGAGTCTTCAAAATTCTGAAGTCATGAAGTGGCTGTATAGTGTATGTGGCGAGTAGGCCAAGACATTTTCGACTCCGGCTTTGGGCAAGATTCGGGCATTATCCCACCCCCAAATTTCAAGGTATTTTCAGCTTAAAAAGGGTGGGACTATACTCGGGTCAGTACGGTAATTACATATCTATAAAAGCAATGCAACATGAATTGCCAGAATTGTGCAAAATTTTCAATTTTTATAGCATCTCGAACTTTTTACTTGCTATATTTTTTTGCATTGTATGCCATATACCAGATGGTTTTGATTAGTACAAGAAATAAGGGGACCAATAAATAATTCATAAGTAATGTTTGAAAAAAAGGCCACATCATGCCAACATAAAGAGCATGGATAAATCACTGGAGAGCTAAATTATTCCCAATTCCAAGAGAAATATGACAATTTTTGGAATAAAAACTGTAAAAGGGAGATACAGAAGGTGGGAATAGTAGCAGATCTTAATTCCTATTAGGAGTCTTATTGGGAGATAAAAATATAAAATTCCAGTGGTCTTTTTTTTTTTTGGAAATACAGCTAAAAAGTGGGCAATTTTACTGGTATTTTGGGAGGGCAGTTATGAATCTGACAGACTGCACAAGAGTCTAAGAAACTACCTTAAATTACCTTATTTTTTGAGATACAATTTTGTGTCAAATATCTTATCTAAAATAAGTGATTATAAAAAAGACCATAGTTAAATTACCAGTGTCAATTTTTGTGTTGCCTGCACTAGTGCAGGGTGAGGGGGGAGGCACATACTAATCCAAATTGTGTGTGTGTGCGTGCGTGCGTGCATGAGACATGAAATTCTGAGGACGTTACACAAAAGAATTTCTTTTGAGCAAAGGTCCTCGGAAGTATACCAATGGGATTTATTCCATGTTTGACTCTACAACCGAGGACAAGCTACACTGTGTCTACCACTGCAGCTACTGCACAGTACAGCTAGCTAGTTGTGATGCGCAGTAGCTGCAAGATACATGGTTATTAGATATACAGTGACGTAAATTAACTTCACTCAAAATTTTAAGTGACATCACCAGATAGGATTCATAATAGGATACAATACTATTCCCACCTTGTATCTCTTAAGAGTATTTTTAATTCAAAAATTTAGTGTCATATTTTTCCGAGTAGGGAGTAGTGACTGATGGCTAACTGAGAAAAAGTTGTGTGTCTGTACAATTACATAAAGACAATGTTCACCTCTTAACTGTATGATTTAACCATGACATATTCCATGTGTAGACATGGTTCTACTTCTCTTACAAACCATTTTGGGCTCACCATTTAGTTTGGCCATTTTATAATCGAATGGCTTACCCATTCAAGATCCCTTTTAAATGCATTGAGTTTGTAGGTTTTTAATAAAAATTTTTTGTTTGATTTCAGGTTTCTTATAAAAAAATGTTTTTGTTGGTGTGTGATATTTGTTGAATACAAGGTTAGTGGACCTCATGTAATGCTTTTCTCAAGAAGTCACATTCAATCTTAAGGGGTTTGACGTGTTGATTTGTGACGCGCAAGCTGCTTTACAACCTTCATGCATTCTGTTTGGAGCCCATTCATGGACAAATGGAAGAATTTTAGGTTTTGAGCTGCGAAGTTATCATCATCGAGTACCGCCGATAACTGTGCGGGGCGGGGGGTTGTTTGCGTTTATTAAAATCGCGGCATCTCACGCCTGCGGTCCTGCTTTGCTGCATGCCTAATGTGGCGCGGAATTTTTCTTCTTTTCTTGCCTCCAACAAGAAGCCCAATTTGAAAAAAGTGGTCAAATTTCAGCAGTGGTTTTCGGTGTGTAATTGAAAAAGTAAGCGTCCGGTGACCCTCATTTTTTATTCAAAATTTTGAAGAACGACATCGGGACCTCAACATATTTGAAATTAAAAAATTTTATTGAGCGGTTTTTATTTTGTAGGCGACTAAACGTCAATTTTGACTTTTCCCATAAGACTGCGTGGTTTAAAAAACAAAGTGACAACATACCTTTTTTTGAACTTTTGGCTATACTCAAAAACAAAGTCGGCGGTGACCCCCATTTTTTATTTTCAATTCTTAATAGCACATCAGCAACGTTGTAATCAGCCATATATGTGAATTCTAGAAATTTTATCGAGTCGAAGAACGCTAACACGTCAAACCCCTTAATTATTAACAATCCCTTTCGATGCGTTTGATACTTTGTGAACCTCCATTCTGGTGTGCTTTAGTCAGTTAGAGATTCTAGTATGTATAATCCTTCAAAATGTCTCACTTGCATGTGACGGACCAGAGAAAACATGACCTAAGAAGCTCTGCGTGTGGGTATGTGTGCGCGTGCAGTGTGTCTAATGAGAATGTGCTGTGTGTGATGCGGTATTCACGACACACATACATTCTCTGATTTTCTGGGTTCGCATGTGGCAGGTATGATCATTGCATCTATGCTAAAAAATAAATGCTGCAAACACCAACTAAAATTACAACCCATGTCATATGTACAATACATAGGTTAATGCCTTCATTAAGATTGCACAAAATTAGCCTAGCATGACATCTTCTATAAACGGATCATAGGATTACAAGGATTGTAAATCTTTATTCCGTAAGAGAGTCTCTACTCTAGTCCTAACTCATGAAATCTTACACCAAGGATACCACCAACAAGCCCTACTAAAAAACGTAAGTTTCCTTCTCGCTAACAAAGCAATCAACACTTAAATTATGGGTTAAAACCGTGGACCTTATAGACCTCTGCATTCCATTTAGCCAGAACAATCCCAAGATTGACCAGTCTTTTCACTGCTACTGGAGTTTGTTTTTCACAACACATAATGTTTTTTTTAACCATGGTGTAAGCTCTGTGACGTAGGCCTGCTCCCCAGTTCTAGTCCCCCTGCAGTGCCCGATATAGTTAAGCGTTTAATATTTCTTTGGGGGCAAAGAAAGTGTAACTGGATTTGGCTGCACTTGTAGATTATTTCTTAAAAACAAGGTAATAATAGATGCATGACAAGAAGTCGTTCAAACATAGCTAGTGTTTCAAAATATGTATTTTTTATAAATGAAAATACAGAATGAATCTTGTTAGTGGTTTTCATAGCATATAACATGGGATTCAATTCAAATTAAAAAACAGAGTTGTTGCTGCAGTTTATTCATTCTCTCCACTCAACTGTCAGATTTTCTACCTCAAGGGAATTGATCTACTTAAATTAACATACAAGGCTCATTCTCCTTAAGGACAGTGTCAACCCTGGTGCTTTTGTTTTTACAAAACAAAACAACATTAACCAAACATGCGAGAATTCACAATGGTGAAAAAAATCAAAAATTATTAAAACATCAAAACTGTGTTTTCTATAGTTCCACAACAAGGTGATCCACTGCAGGACCATCCTGATCTGTATTTTTTGTGCCGATTTAAAACAGCTATTTTGAACCATTAAAAAGTTACATTAAACACCCGTCTTGGTCCTAAACGTCGGGAATTAAAGAGCACATTTCACGCCGTCAGGCTGCAAGGCGCCCCACACTCCTCCCCGACGCTCTGGAGTGGTAGGATTACTTTTTGCTGCGTACTGCAGCGTCGCGTGGTTTTAATGGTACTTTTGCGCGAACGCATCTTGGAGAAAAAAACGAAAAATAATATTTGAAAATGAAAAACATAAAAACAATAAAACAAATAAACAAAATACAAAATTTGTAAATTTAATTTCTTCTAATTTCTGGAGTTTAGAGACACAATATGTTTGATTCAATATGCTCAAGTGTATTTTTCATCACTATGCACAACATACCTCATTTTGAAGTTCAACGATAAAGTTATTTGAGAAAGAGAACAGCTTGAAATGCGTGAAAAGTCCATTTTTTACTAAAACAACGGATTTTCCTCAATGTTCAATTTTCCGCAAAATTTGGCCAATTTTCAACAATAACTCCAAAATACCGAAGTAAAAGGTAATGTTTTAACTTTCCACGATAGCAATCGGTCTTCCTCTATGGACGGTTTTCTCAATTTTTCATTATTTCGATTTCTAACACTAAAGATTGTCCTCCAATCTATACTAAAATTTTTCGGAAAAGAAAGTAAAAATCACACTTTTTTTAAAAAAAATTTTTCTTCTTTATATTTTCGAAGTAAGCTCTAATTTGTCAAAAAATGAAAAAAACGTCCTAGACATTTGTCTTGTTCTCTAAAAAATAACATAACGAAATCATGAAAATTTCAAATTGTTTTTGTATGCGGTCTGAAATTTGGGGCAAAATCGTTTTTTTTTAGTATTTTTTTCCAAAATAAGGAAAGGTTTTACATTAATCTGATGGCCATCATCGGGTTCATCGTCCAATTTTCCTTTCTAGAATGTATCTTTTTCATAAAATCATCAAATATTTTGCAAAGTTTACAAACCAAATGAACATCGTAACTCAAGGTTTCACACATACTCTGGGCCCTTAAGGAGAAACTCATCAACTATGGGGAGGTATCCCTTTGTGGATCATTCTCATTTATTTGACAAAGGTCCATCTCTCTAGACAAATTGTTGTCCCAGAAACTTTGCAACCCTGTAAATTTGGGTTGGTCTTGATTCATTCAATCAGATAACCCGGAAGCTAGCAGATATTTGTAACCATCTCAAGTACAAAGTTTGATTGATTAAAGAGTTTGACAGACTGACCGGGAACCCCTGAACATATTTCTTAAGTGCCACAAATGGGGCTTAATGAGAGGGGCCCAAACAAAGTTTTTAACAAGGGGCCAATTTTTAAATTGATCCAATCATTGAAAAAGCAGCACCATGTTCCTGTGTCTACCATAGGATTCAGAAAAGTAATAGTTTGTAATATGTATCAGCCTAAAGTTTCAGATTAATCGGCTAAAACAAGAACAGAAAATCAATAAAAGGGTCAATTTTCAGTTGTAACGTGGTCAAATTTAAAGTTGCATCCGCTTTTGATAAAAATGTGCAAATTAATTGCTGGAGTTCATAGGGTTAAACATGGAATAGTTTTTTAATTTAACTGTCTTAAATGCTTAGTTTCCGACGTAGGTCAACGTCCATTGCATTCAATGGGGCTTGATCTTGTACCCCCCCTACTTTCTTCCAGCAAGCATTTGAGACAACTCAAAACGATTCCTTATCTTTAATCGATTTTTTTATCCAAATCGGACCAACTTTAAAATTGCCCCTGTACACTGAAATTGACCTTTTTAATTGATTTTGCTGTTTTTTAGCCCTAACTCTGAAACTTTATGGCTGTACATATTACAAACTATACTTTTCTGAATCCCATGGTTTTGGACCAAATATGGTAATACTTTCAACATGATTTGGATCAATTTAAAAATTTGATCGCCCTGTACTTCTTTGTCTTGTCCCCCTCTCTTAAGGCACCACTTGCTGCACTTAAGAATCGCGTTTCAGGGGTCCTGTCAGGCTGTCTACATCTTTTAATCACTCAAACCATGTTGTACTTGAGATTGTTTACAAAAATGTGTGTGGCAGCTCCCGGGCTAAGAGATGAGCGTACATTAAGATGGAACGCAGAGTAAGAAACACCTATAATCTGTATTCGTAACTTATTTTCCAGTCACTCCTGTGGGTTGATGTATCATTGTTTGGTTTCCACACACCGCTGATTTTTAAAAGCCTCAAGCTTGAAACATGACTTATTAGGAAGAATGAATTGTACAGTTTCATAAGACAGTTTTATTAAAGAAGCGATAGTCAAATAAAGATGGGTACTGTACATAAACAGGAAATGTAGTTCTCCCGTCTGTGTGTGTGTGTGCTATTTTAGTGATCACCTGTGCGCATGTGTGAACACACAGTGCCACAGAAACCACCATACGGTGTGTGGCCTTAGATGAAACAGTTACTTCTTTAAATCTTATTGGAAAACAAAGATATGACTTACCTAACCTCTATCTTTTAATGAAGATAAATTCACAGCTTGTTCATTTAAAACCCTGACGATGACCTTGTCAGCGATTATTAGTTCCCCATACAGTTTGTAGGTCTACTCATATCCATGGCTTCCATGTCCCAAATACATATCACTTCTATTGTCAATACTCAAAACCTGCTGGTGCAAGCCTAATTATGTCTCAATTCAACAGGGGAGCATCAGGATAAAATTCTCAAAGTTAATTCTTTTCTTCAAAAATGTCCAACACCATGAAAACTTATGAAAACAGAAAACATCTATACATTCTGGTTTTCAATTTCACAATCAATTCAGCAACTATCTAATGTCATGATGGTGTGGTACTAAACATTCACAACTAAGTTGTGAATTGCTTTTGCTATTCTCCACAAAACGAAGGAAGAGTTGAGCTCTTTACTTCTGTTACTGCTCCCCTTCTTCTCTTCGTCCTTCCCTGTCTTTCCTGCCCCCCTTCCTTCGTTTCTCCTCTTTCTCTCCTCCCTCCGTACTCGGGTTCTGCGCTTCTCGCCTCCCGTTACTCGCATCTCACCCCCCTAGACCATGTCGTCACCTGATCCCTTCTTTCTTCCGCTATCGGCTTACCCCATCACATCTTTGATAGTTCTCAGCCTCGCGCTCCTACTCCCTTCATCTACCCCATTCATCTCTATGATTTCCTGGCAGGACATTGGTCATCCTTGGTGGAACCCCTGTGTCCTGCTGCTCAATCTGTCTGCTGCAAAAAATGGATCTTCAATCCAATCTCTTAGCAATTGACTCAAAGAAAAATCTATTGGAATGTTGCCCTGCTGGCCCAGTGTTGGAGACTGGTGGTTTTCTTTTGGAGCTTGCACTACTCCGCTTGTTGAAGATTTGATGAGACTCGCCTAGTTCTTCGAGAATTTGTTTCGCTGGTTCTGTTAGATGGTGGTGGCAGTTGATTTAGGTTCTTCGGCCTACTATCAGATTCTGTGCTAACGTTTGATTTTTGGCTTACGAGTAAGTCTATAAGAGAATGTGCGGGGTGATAGATCAATATGTTCATCAAACTTTATTTGTCCCATTACTCCACAGTATGAAAACAAACAGTTATAATGGAGGAGTTGAGCAAAAGGTATATAGGGCCCAAAACACTCACCTCCCGTTGGAGATACCCGTCAAACCACAGCACGAAACACGAAGCATAACTAATCAAGAACGGCTAACAGAAAGTGTTTAACACTTGTACCACTTGTAACACTTTCTTGTTAGACTAAAATCATTGTCAATCCTCCTTGGTTCAACTGTGTTCGTCTGGCCACTCCTTTGCATGTCCATTTGTTATAGTCGTCTCTACCAAACAACAGGGAACCATTTTTTTTGGGGGAACACATCAATGTCAGTAATTAGATATACCCACATTTGCTTATGTCGTAGGCCTGGGTGTTATGTTTGGCTAGAGTGACCCCTGACCTCTGCTGCAGTTCCTTTCATATCATGCATTAGCTCATGCCCCTAGTAATTTTACACAAGGTAATACATGTAGGTCTGCATAACATGATTTTGGTCACACATGCGAGTTGTGACATCTTAACTTTAGAAAGTTTTCTTTGTATGACAACTAAAAAATTATTCTTTTTTTCCTATGAATGCCACGTCATTATTTTATGACGTTGTGTTATGTGTACATTTGTGGTGTGTGTGTTTGCATGTGTTGCATGTGCTGTGTGTGTGAATTGGAAATTAAAATGTTAATGGTAAAAAATGTGGTACATAAAATCTAACAAGTTTTCAATGTGGGTATGACAAGCAAAACAATTAAATGTTAACAGGTTGGGGGGGGGGGAGTTCTCACATTAGGAGGAATTAGTTTATGTACCGTCCCTATTTTCCAGCTCTTTTTCAGTTCCAGTGACCCCCATTTTAGGAACCATTTCCAGAGTCCCTACTTTTCATGTCCAAAGCCACATTCTAAAATGTACTATCTCTAACAAATTTTCCTTTTCAAACCCCTCAAAAAGTAGCTGGAATTGAGGGAGAATATCGGCAAGTATTATTCTTAAATTTTCTGACCACCCGAGTTTCGGAGACCCCATTTTTTTGGGCCTCAAAATCAGTCCCCCCCGGTAACCAAGGTTTATTATAGTCGATTCGTGCTGATACGTTTGTCCCCCTGGAGTTTGGCCTATTCACTTCAGTCGGGAGGGAAAATGAAAGAATTTCAACCTGCACGTGCACACCGGTTTTTTTTGGAGGACACTCCGGTCATAAATAACCCACCCTGCACTAAATACAATTTCATGCATGTATGGAAATGCACAATTGTGTATTTCAGCATTCAGGTCTCTTGACATTCCTCACAATAACCTGATTAACAGAAGTCCCTCCCTGCGCCTCAATTGAATTTTTCAACTCCGCAAAAATGGTACGGGGGTCACATATCAAATGAATCGAGAATACGAAAGCAGAAGAGCCCAAAATTGAACAAAAGACCAAAGTTAAAGGCAATAGCAATAAGGCGGCTATATAAATCTCTGCTATTATTAAAAATCTCTGCTACTAAATGGTTGATTTGGTGGTGATTGGTGCTGACAGAGGGAATGTCTAGTGTACTGCAAATTAGCTTTATAACATAGATCAGGGTTAATAACTCTGACCATTCTGACCATATATATCAGGTCAACAGAGGAGGGTCGTTTTACTTCTACAATTTCAGGAAAATTATGGCAAATTTGAAAAATTGGGGACGATGTCAAATGGAAGAAAATTCCATTTTGCTTTCAAGATTGTAATAAGTTGAGAAAACAGCAGTTTATGAGTACTGTAAATAATTTCTGTTACTAATCATCCCGCCTGGGCCATACACAGCCCTTCCTATCCTCAATGGTCATCTATATTTTAAATACTGTTTTATCCCTGATATAACCATTACCTTAAGCAATAAATTTGTGCAAAAAATTAGGTTTTTTAACCTCTATTAGTTAGTCTTGTATCATTTTGCTGCCCCTGGTTGATGGCATACTGAATCAAGTGGTTGACAAGGACAAAGTCAGGATTCCATGGTGTGATGAGTTGGATGGTTGATGGTGGGGGGGTAGTCAGGTAATTGATGTATACGGCTCCAATGGGTTAGGTGATGGTTGGGTCAGTGGCGTAACCAGACCTTTACAATGGGGGGGCTGAAGGGTTGCAAGACTTTTTTGAGGGGGAAACATTTGGTCCTTCTCCATAGACAACTGTACAAAGGTCAGTTCATTTGGGGGGGCGGAAGGGGGGTGGGGCAAGGGGGTTTTCTCTTTGGGGGGCTTCGCCCCCCCTGCCCCCCCGCTGGTTGTGGATCCAGTGGTTGATGGAATAGTGGGCGTCATCAGGGGATTCAAGTTTGTTTTGCCTAAGTAGTAGGCCACATGCATTTTATTTGGAGCCATTTTACGGTATTTTTGTTTGTTGTTTTTCTTTTATTTACTGATGAGATTGCATGTTAACAAAAACAATGATAAGATGTTTCAATTTTATAAGAATCCAAGGATCCAAAATCCAATATTTTCTGTTTTATAAACTACTATTGGACAATCAAGTATGATTTGCAACTGTTCTTGACTTGCCATTTAGCCAATTTTTCTGGGAAGCCCTTTTCCATTTTTTTTTTAATTAAAAATAAAAAGTTCTTGTACATTTGGTTTTTTGGACTACTACTGGGAACAAACTTGATTTTTTTTTTGTTTTTGGCTTAACATGAACAAATTTCACTGGCTAATGCTTATAATCCCAAACAATCCTTTTCGAAAAAGACTACATACTGACGATCAACCGCAAAAAAGGTGGTAGCGTTATTTTTTCCTCTCTTGTTAGATCTAAGGGCAATTTCCCCCCAAAAAAAACGTGTCCTCACCGGATTTTTGAAAGTGGAAAAATGTCGTTAGGGACGTTAGGATATGAGAATTGTCACTTAATTGGGTTGTTTCACCTCATTGCACAACTCAACCGCCACACCTCTTGAGTAGCCACAGCATTCCTGATGCTCTCCTCCAAGTGTTTTTGAAGCTGCACTGGAGTTAACATATTACTAGTAACACAAGAGCTTGAAGGTGTACTATTTTGGGGTGTCAACTCTTAGTTTGATTGTGCTGAAGCTGTATTGGTGCTAAACTTGAGGCATGGACCCCAACGGTACAGGTTAATGTAGAACTTGGTCCAGGTCTACTAAATAGTGTTTGGCGAAATCAAACTCTAACCCAAATGCACCAAATCATTTAATCTATAGTCTGTAGTGGCATTTCAGCATTTGAGTTTGGTCCCACGCCTGCCTAAAACATCAGTACTGGATGTATCCTACCTTGTTTGACATCGATGAACCAGCAGTTTGATAATCAAATTCAGGACCTACTAGAGTCTCTCTGAGAGATTCACCCTTTCCATCCCATCTTCTCTTTGGTCAGACCCCTCGTTGGTAAATAGCAAGAGAGCTTACAGATTTTATGTCCAGTCACCGCCTTTATCTGCCTAGTTTGCATACTTCTTTCCTGATAAAATTGTGGCAGCACAACCAGTAACTCGCACTCGAATGATTGGTATATACTTGAGACAGCTCGTATTTCAGACTTAGCTTCCTCATGAACCCTGAAGTGTTGTCAACGCCAAGGACATTTGTTGTAGTACCAGACCTGATCATTCACCTTTATATTGATTTTCTCCCTAGGTCACTGCCAAAGTTTTGTCACAATTGGGATTTAGTAGTTGCTGAAGTTAGGTTTCAAATGATTTTAACTGGCAATCGGGGATTACCGGGTAACTCCGGCACTCATTGCCTGTGTAGCGCTCCCTATCCAGTTCACAATTGTGATTCTTGTTCAATTCATCAATGGCTTTGCACCAATATCTTCTTCCTATACATCAGTCTTGATGACTAACGTGGAATTTGGTCCATTCCCAATGCATATTTGCCTCCGACTTCCTCGGGCGAAAAAAATAAATCTAAATATCAAATTGAACCTTTTCCTGAAGCTCAACTGTATCTGACCTTGAGGTGAAATTGCTGTACAGCTTCTGCTGCAAATCGGCCTCGGCTATTTCTGGGTGATGAGAAACTCCCCCTTTATTACCGATGTTTTTCAACTCCCGTAGCGCGGCTTTGAAAAATTCATTGGCGGTGGCTTCGAATTCCTTATATCCTTATGATATCAAACCCTTGTTGTTTGGGGCGGCGCCTTAGTAGCGATTTAGATATGGCGAGATTTTCGAGTGTCGAAGCTTTGTAGAAACCTGCCGTACTTTCACCCACCTGCTTCGTTCTGTTTACGAGCGGACCAACCAAATCCTTCCAGCACTTTCGTGAGTTTTTTCTGCCGAACCACTTTCGAAACACACATCGTCAAATTCGTCACTTGTCAACCAAGTACCCCCTGAGTGCGGGGCATGCTTTGCGTTGGCTTTGATAGTACATTTTTTTGGCGTTGACGTAACTTTTTTCTCATTGATTTCCTCCCCCCGCGAAGATGTTGAAATCCGCCGAGTGTCCAGCCATGATTGTTTGTCTGCTCAGAGTCACATTTCTTGCGCCCCGAGGCGCAATATGAAAAAATAATCTCTTCACACAACATTATAAACTGGACTGTAACGTGGTCAGTTTTATATACTAGAGCGAACGGACAATACCGATTCGATGTATGTGTCACGAATATGGAAAAAATTCAGGGGCAAAATCGTGTTTTTTTATATTTTTTCTCAAATACGAAAGTTTTACTAATCTGATGCCATCATCGGTTCATCGTCCATTTTCGGTTGTCTGAAATGTATCTTTTACATAAATATCATATTGCAAAGTACAAACCAAAATAGATACTCGGAACTCAAGGTTCACACTGCCCTTAAGGGAGCAAAACTCATCAACTATGATATCCATTGTGGATCATTTCATTAATTTTGACAAAGGTCCATCTCTCTAGTACATTGTGTCCAGAAACTTTTCACCCTGTAACTTTTGTTGGTCTGATTCCATGCAATCAACTACCCCGGAGCTAGTCACACATTTGTAACACATCTCAAGTACAAAAGTTGAGTGATTAACTATGTTACAGACTTACATGGACCCCGGAAAAACATGATTCTTCTGAAGGTGCCGCAAAGGTGCTAATGGAGGGGGCCAAAACAAAGTTTTTACAAGTGGTCAAATTTTTAAATTGATCCCATCAAATGTTTGAAAAGCACAACATGTTTTATGTCTAAACCATAAGGATCAGAAAAGGTATAGTTTGTATATGCTCCAGCCTAAATTTTCAAGAGTTATAGGCTAAAACACAAAAAATCAATAAAAGGTCAATTTCAGTTGTACAGGGTCAATTTTAAAGTTGCTCCGATGGTATAAAAAATGGTGCAAATTATTGCTGGATTTCATAGGGTTAAAAAGGGAATATGTTTAACTGTCCTTAAATGCTTAGTTTTCCGATGTAGGGGGCACAGAAGGTCAACGTCCATTGCATTCAATGGCTTGATCTTGTACCCCCCTACTTTCTTAAGCAATGCTTTGATACACTCAAAACTATCCTTATCTTAATCATCTTTTTTTATGCCAAATTCGGAGCAAGTTTTACATTTGAACCCCTGTACCACTGAAAATTGGGACCCTTTTTATTGATTTTTTTGCTGTTTTTAGCCTCTAACTCGGAAACTTTAGGCTGTACAATTTACAAACTATAACCTTTTCTGAATCCTATTGTGTTTGACAACATAATATGGTATACTTTTCAACATGGATTGGATCAATTTAAAAATGACCCCTGTACTTCTTTGTCTTGTCCCCCTCTCTTAATGCACATTTGCTGCACTTAAGAAAATCGCGTTTCAGGGTTCCTGTCAGGCTGTCTATACTAATTTTAATCACTCAAACCTTTTGTACTTGAGATGTGTTACTAATGTATGCTAGCTCCATGGGCTAAGAGATAGCGTACATTACGATGAACCAGGAAGTAATAAACAACCTATATCTTGTATTCGTACTTATTTTCCAGTCACTCCTGTGGTTGATGTATCATTGTTTGAGTTTCCACACCGCTGATATTTAAAATCACTCAAGCTTGAAACATGACTTATTAGGAAGAGATGAATTGTACAGTTGTCATAAGACAATTTTTATTAAAGAAGCGATAGTCAAATAAAGATGGGTACTGACATAACAGGGAATGTGAGAGTAGCCTACAGTAATGAGTTGAACAGTAAATCCAGCAAGAATATTCAGCAAAAGTGATTTAAAAGAAAATAATATTAGTGACACCCGGCTTGTTCATTCGGCCCTGCGGCCTTCAGGAATATGGCACCAGGAACGTAGAGATGTTCCCGTTATTTCGGGAGAACAAGCAGGGGGCCACGATTTTATCCTTTAGTGAACATGACTTCTTAATCTGATTGGAAAACAAAAGATAGATTTACCTCTTCTTTAATGAAGATAATTCACAGCGTGTTAATTAATCACTGACGATGAACTTGTCAGCGAATTATAGTTCAAAATACTGTAGGTCCATATCCATTGAGCTTCCAGTCCAAATAATATACTTTCTATTGTCAATAATCAAAAACCTGCTTGTGAAATGCTAATTATGTATCAAATTTAACAAGGGGATCATCAGGATAAAGAAATTCCAAAGTTAATTCTTTCTTCAAAATTCAAACACATGAAAACTTATGAAAACAAGAAAAAAAACATATTAAGTTCTGTTTCAGCAAAATCTTAATGGTCATGATGGCGTGGATAAACATTCACAACTAAGTTGTGAATTGTGCAGCCACTAAAAGAAGGAAGAGTTGATCTCTGCCGTGGTGATCTTAAGCTTACAACATTTCGCTGAGCTGTTGTTACCACTTGATTTCCTGCAGTATTGGTCATGTGAACCTCATGTGTCTGCTGTCAAAAAGGATCTTTTTTTCATCCAAATCTCTTAGCAAGGGATCAAAGGGAAAAAATCTTTGGAATGAATTGCCCTTGCTGGCTCAGGGGTTGGAGACTGTGGAGGTCGTTTTGGAGCTTGCACACATCCGCTGTTGAAGATTGACAAAACTCGCAGTTTGGATTGTTGAGCTGGTTCTGTAGATGTGGTGGCAGTTGAATTAGGTCTTGGCCTACTATCAGATTGTGCTAGCGTTTGATTTCCCCCCCTTTTTATTGAAGCTGCAATGGAGTTAACATATTACTAGTAACACTAGAGCTTGAGGTGGTACTATTTTTTTTTTTTTTTGGTGGTGTCAACCTCTTAGTTTGATGGTGTGAAGCTGGTTATTGGTTCTGAACTTGAAGGCATGGACCCCACTGGTACAGGTTTTTTTTTAGCATGTAGAAACCTTGGTCCAGGTCTACTAACAAGGTTGCGAAAAACCAAACTCTAACCCAAATCACCAAATCATTTAAAATCTATGTCTGTAGTGGCATTTCGCATTTGAGTTTGGTCCCACGTCCTGCCGAAAAAAACCATCAGGTACTGGATGTATCTACCTTGTTTGACATCAATGAACCAGCAGTTTGATAATCAAATTCAGGACCTACTAGAGTCTCGCTGAGAGATTCACCCATTTTCCATATTCTCTTTGTTCAGACACTCGTGGTAAATAGCAAGAGAGCTTACAGATTTTATGTCCAGTCACCGCCTTTATCTGCGAGCTGTGCATACTTCTTCTTGAATAAAATTGTGCACCAGTAACTCGCACTGAATGATTGGTATATACTTGAGACAGCTCGTTTTCAGACTTAGCTTCCTCATGAAACCCTGAAGTGTGTACACGCCAAGACATTTGTTGTAGGACCACACCTGATCCTTGCCCTTTATATTGATTTTTCCCTTAGGTCGCTGCCAAAGCTTTTCACAATTGGGATTTAGGTGCTGAAGGAGGTTTCAAATGATTTAACTGGGCATCGGATTACCTGGTAACTCCGGCATCATTGCTGTGTACAAGGGAGTGAAAACACATTCAAAACCAGTGTCGTGCTGGGCGCGGACATTTGGAATAGTGACGGAATAATTATTCGTTTGGGTGATTGTTTCCACACATAATGTCAATTAGATACAAACAATCCGCCAAAATACAAGTTGTTGGATGTTGGGCTCTATTGGGTGGTTAAATTGGTCCTACCATGGCCACACAACAAGGAAATGACACATAGTCGTCTGATTAATAAACCGCCTCAATTGATACATCTTTTCACCTAAGCGCGCATTGCATTATGAGAAAAAAGGTATCTGAGCACAAGGTTTCCAGGTACACTATTTCTACACCTGGCCACCTCGAACACATACATAATTTGTATCACTACGATTAGTGTATATGCAAAGCGGCACCCACAGTATGTGGAAGAAGCGGAGGCAGGCATTGCTTTCTATTTTTGCCGTACTCTATGTTTTCTTGGGCTAATCAGCCGAACACCTAGAAACGCACACACATAGGCTGCACTCGACTGGCTTGTATCTGGCTTCTAAATTGAAGAGGTTACGTAAACTGTTTTGCACCTTCGTTTTAGAACTATATGACACCCTCTTCAGCGAGCTGTGCTAGCTCGAAATATCAAGTTCATTGTGATTCTGGTTTTCAATCATCAATTGTGGCTTTGCCCAAACATACTCTCTTTCCACAGTATTCAATCAGTCTTGACTGACAACGTGGATTCTGTCATTCCATGCATTATTTTCGCTTCTCGGCACGAAAAAATAAACTAATATCAAATTGAACCTTTCTATGAAGCTTCAACTGGATGACCTTGAAGTGAAATGCTGTACAGTTCTGCAATTGATGCCTCGGTATTTCTGGGGTGAGAAATCACCCTTACGATGTTTTTCAACTCCCGTAGCGCGGCTTTGAAAGATTCATTGGCAGCTTCGAATTCCTTATCCTTAATGATATCAAAACTTCTGTTGTTTGGCGGCTCGCCTTAAGATAGCGATTGAGACTATGGCGAAGATTTCGAGTGTCGAAGCTTTGTAGAAACCTGCCGTACTTTCACCACTCTGTTTGTTTACGAATTGCGGGCCAACCAAAATATTCCAGACTTCGTCGAGTTTTTCTGCCGAAAAACTTCGAAAACACACATCGTCAAATTCGTCACTTTGTCCAGTACGCCCTGAGTGTCAGGCAGGCTTTGCGTGGCTTTGATAGTATTTTTTGGCGTTGACGTAACTTTTTGCTCCATTGATTTCCTCCCCGCGAAGATGTTGAAATCGCCGAGTGTCAGCCCATGAATTGTTTGTCTGCTCAGAGGTCACAGTTCTTGCGCACAGGCAATATGAAAAAATAATCTCGTCAACACAACATTATATGAACATGTACACAGAATTTGATATACTAGAGAACGGACAAAACCATGTCGAGTATTGTGTCACGGAATATGGGAAAAAAATCCGGGGGCTGGTCTTTGTTATTTATCAAAACAACAATCTCTTAACACACGTAAACCTTACAACGTTTAGCCGCATTATATTTAAATTGAAATTAGTACACGGAAACTACATATGTATGCGCACAGAATACGGAAAATATTCAGGACGGCCTGTATTTATGAGATAGGGGGTCAGAAATACGGGATTTATTAAAGACGTACTTAACCAATGAGATTAAAGAATTAGTTCACTAAAGGATAATGGCTGGATTCTGAAAGGAAGTTAACTTTTAGACCCAGGTTTTAAACCAAAGGTTAGTGCTACATGACTGGACCCTTATCTCCTTCCAACATACTCTAAAAAAAAATTGCTTAAACGGGTGAGAAAATTCTGGCCCTTCCTGTTCTGGGCCCATCCAGGGAGGAATTTTCTCCACCTGTTAACAGTATTTTGAAAGGAAAAAGGTCCACTCATGTAAGATTAACCCTAGTTTTAACCTAGTCTTTAAAGTAAGACTCCCTTTAGAATACCAGCCAATAATTTTAAGGAATAATAGATTAGAAGTCATATACTGGTGGCAAAATAGGTGATTGATGAAATCCTTGGCTAAAGGGGGGAAGGTTTGTCACAGAGAACCTGTACACACTGCTTTGTGAATCCACTTTTTGCTATGCAACATCCCATTTGTATTGTTCTAGAAGTCTGATTTTTAAAAAATTTTATGGTTTTTCTTTTTTTAAATTTTAAATGGGTGAAATTAAAAAAAAAAAGAAGAAAACATTAAAATTCTCCCAGGCCCAAACTCGGGAGGACCTGGCCTTGTACAACAGATTTATGGGAGAAAATGTTTTTTTGTATGCTATGGGGGTTAACACTACAGAGTTATAGTGTTACAAAAACCAAAATGGACCTACAACATGTGCAGTAATGAAGATTCTGGCTGGCCTGATTTAACCCTCAAACAAATTTATGCAGTTCATTAAAAAGATCCTATAATAAGTATTTTTACTAATTTTGTAAATTTTTTAAAACTCTTAGAAAAAAATACATAGTCATGTAGAAATAAATTTTGCAATTTGCAAGAGTTGCCACAAATTAATACATTCATTCTAATTCTGAATGCGAGGGAGTGTGAAAATACTATAAATGGACACAAGTCTCCATTCTATTACCCAAAAGCAGTTAATATGCACAGAGTTAAACTCATGTGCATAATGTTTAAAATGGTAACTAACTCATGAATCATTGTGTTCTGTAAACTCATTGTGTCTCTTCTGATGGACTTTACCCTTCTCTTCTGACCGGTGACAAAAAACATCAAAACCAACCAATTGTCCAATCACTGCGATGTTGCCTGTATATTTAGAGCGTAACTGAAAGAAAGAGATAAGATGTGAGACAACTAACCTGTTTCAGAGAGTTCCTCAGGGGAACCGAGGCAATAGGAGTGTATCCGGAATGAAAATTTACTAGTCCCATTGCACCTTGGTTACATTCATGGATCTCAGTTTTGTAAAGAAATCTGTGATTGCTACGGTGGTAGTGTGATTGATTCTTGGTTTTCTCACTCCTTCTTTCTCTGTGTCACGGATTGATTTGAGTCTGCAGGATTATCATGCATGTGTAATGACCACATTTAATTAAAGGACTGAAAATGAATTTTTGTTTGAGTTTTTTACAAAGACAATCTTATCTTTGGACGAAAGAAGATTATATTTCCTACACAAAGTTTCCTTGACATGCACTTTATTGAACAAAAAACATTTTGTCCCTCTTGGAAAACCCATCTTTTCCCCTTACAAAAAAAAATATTCTTCTTGAAAAACACCTGTCCTTCTTTAAAAAAAATGTTCTAAGTCATCTACTCTTTTCTCCAAGAAACATCTTATTTTCAGGAAAACATCTGTTCTTTAGAAATGGACTTTCAAAAAAAAACCACTCTGTCTCTCTTGAGAAAATCACTTGTCTTCCTTTCAAAAGAAAATCACCTATTATTCAGATAGAAAAACCTTGTCTTTCTTTAAGAAATACCTTGTTTTTTGAGTCGCCTATTCTTTACTCCAAAGACAACTGTTTCATTTTCTTCAAGAAGAATCTTTGTTGTTCTTTGAAACAAATTTATTAAAGTGAGGGACTTGAAGGCAATGGTTGTCAGTATAAAAGATTAGTAATGGCTAATCCTGCTTGTTCTTGTTTTTCATCCAGATTGATTATCTAATGAGAGCTGAAATAGTTTGCTGTGATTTTTTTTAGGAATATTATATTGGTGAATTGTTTACTGTAGCCATTTTAGTTATTCTTCTGGTGGGCTGCAGCTTCCACCATGAAATATTTCCATAAACTTTCATCATCATCCATATGCTGAGAAATTTTTTTTTTAAAATTACTGTCTTTTACAGCAGGTATTTTTCCCAGGGTTGCTTAGGTGGTTCATCTTCATTGGCAGATGTCTGCCAACCTAGCCTTTTGAACATGCTTTTTAGGCACACAACGCGTATGATCATGCATCTGGCACGCAAGCATGTTCAAAAGACTAGTGTCAGCCATTGTCCTGCCGATAAGTATAAACCCACCATAAAGGGTTGCGATAAGGTTTTTTAATGCTTCTTTAATTGCATTTTGAAGAAAACTAAAGTAGCACCAATTTTTTTTTTTAATCTCAGGTGTATGACTATAGAGTACCTCCCTAAATCATTTTTGATTGTTGTTTGTGGGACTCCCCCAAGACAAAAATAATTTTGAATGGCTTTTAAGATTGGATACTATTTTACTGATAAGGAGTTCAAAACAATAATAATGCTTTCACACAGGATTGGGCATATAAAATGATATTTTTGGTATTTTTTCCGATACAAATCCGAGAGCAGATATCAATTATTAATTTAGATATCCACAACAACAAATTGGATAGTTGGGTGTTTAACATTTTTTTGTAATGTCAACTAACCATCTGCTTTAACCACAAATGCTGGTATGCTTACGTCCTGTGTAAAAGAACATTTTTGATCACCTTATATGTTGAAATTGATACAATGGCTTAAAGATATTCCGACATAATGAAATGACCCTACTGAAATCCCTTCACAATTTGAAACAATTTGGATGTTTTTACATTCTTTAAAAACAGATAAACAGCAAGAGTTCAAGGAGTTCCTACCATGGAAAATCAAGGTTTTGATATCCCTACCAGAATTGAACATTTTCTGGCAAATCCGGGCAGTGATGCCAACACCTTGGTTTTCTGTGGTCAGGATCTCCTGTAACTCATGCCGTTTTGCTGTCTTTACTAGAATTAAACATCCAATTGTTTTCAAATTTTTGTGAAGTGATTCCATAAGGGTCCATTCAATCATGTCTGAAGATTTGTTTTTTCATGCTCGTATCCCTTTAACTAATATTGGTACTACTCTATTAATTCTTAACATAGCTCTCAAAATTGCATTCCACACCATGTGATCGCAACCCCTCAAGACAAGATAACCTGTTTCCTAGAGCATAAACAGTGACTAATTAGCATGATTTTATCAAGAATGACATTTGACAAGTTGAAGCTGTTAAGTTCTTAATCAGAAGTTGCAACTACACGTTCAGTGCTGAAAAGATAACAATCACGCGCCTGTGACGCAGGCTCAACACAGAAAACCCTCTTTAATATTGGATTTCCTGTGGTGGAGTCCCACCCCTCTTGGTTACTAAATTCACTGATTTGTGTGATTTTCAGATAACCCTATCATTCGTATTAACCTTTTGTTACCTTATGTATTTTGTTCTTGTTTGTTCCCTTCTATCCATCTTGCCTGACTTAATGGTGGTTGGTTGGCTAACCAGAGAAGAAGGTATAATAGCACCCAACTCACAGAGCCACTTGTTGCATTTGTTTTCACTTGTGTCCTAGGTAGAAAGAACTCACAGCTGTTTGAATCCATGCAAATTGTCCTCTTTTTAAAACTCATTTAAGCAGTGGCGACACAATTTGATAGCAGATATAAGTAGGGTATGCAAGAGCTATCACCCCAGTAAAACTCAGAATCCATGGTGTAATCCAAAGGTGAAGGTCACTACTTTCATGCTGTAGCACCCTCTATTGCCTAATCGCTATAAAGATCTGCACAAACAACGACATTTAATGTAAAAATTGCCTGCAAGACCATTTTCATAAATCTGCACATGACAGTTTTTGATACACATCCCAATCAGATGGCAAGTATGCATCCTCTTTATATCTTATTTTTGTATAAATGACACTTTCAAACAGCTTAACTGCATGTTAAATAATTCTGCTCTATAAACATTTTTTAGACAACCAAAAAAAAACCATTATTTTTTTTATTTTTATGCAAGATTTTTTTGTAATATTTGAAAACTATTTCCGAAGTGCAGGTTTTGTAAATTTCAAGACAAAAAAAAAAAATGGGGGGAAAATCTATGTCATTGTTGGGTCAGTACCGCAATTCTAACACAAGACACCTCCACTGGCAAATCAACAATGCCTTCTGATAAGTAGCAATGGTAGTCAAAATCAGAGGCAATAACATGCATGCAACTTTACAAAATATATGCCAATGCTGCCAGGATGAAATATAAACTGGTGATGTAGTTGCACGAACAAGACTTGGAACTTTTTCTTCTCCACTCTTCTTCTGCTTAGAAATGTGCGAAACCAACACATTAGAATTGCTTTCAAATAAAATAAAATGAATGAAAGGTGTTTTTATTGTGTCATAATACTGTTTAATTCCAATGCAACAAGAATTTTTTTTCTTTAATCAAATTAACTACCGCATTCACTTTCTTTTGTGAAAATAAGTTTATAATTGTTAAAAAATATAAAACTTTTATAATTTCAACAAAATATCTTCAAAAGAATGGATGCATTTTAATGAATCTTTAAAATATGATAATTGGTTTAATCATCAATAAAAAAAAAGAACAAATTACTTTAAATAATGTCAAATGCATTATGTAGTTATTTCATTGACTCAGGTAATATCATTTAAGTATCTCATTGTTTGTGCATATTAAAAAAAACAGTGATTAGTTAATTGGAGCATTGCTTACCCATCAAACGAGCTTGCAATGAACTAGTGATTTTGTCATAGAACACATAAACCGTGTCCTTGGAATTGCTTATGATGAAACGCTTACAACCATGTATTGCCTACAATGTGAACATTTAAGCTTCCATGCATTAGTTTGATAGACGCTACCAAGGTATATAGTTATTCCTGCAACGCTCAAATAACAATCTCTCAGACAAGGCCACTGGCAATAGATCCCACAATAGCTGCAACACTCACTGCGAAGTAAACCAACCCTAAAGCAATGATGGCTCTGTGTGTAGCTAGTGTCATGTTAGGTGTGCATTACTCACAGCAGACTAGGGTGTGCATGATGATGTATCAGTACACTGTAAAATAAATTAAATGTATGTATTTCATTTTTAATATGCAGCGTAATAGAGATGTAATATATAGAGTTCGAATCAAAATGGAAGCAGCCAGAATTGGGCAGTGGAAATTTGGAATTGGTGTCTGGCACGACCCTAATTAACATCCTATGTTCAATTTATATACAGCTATTTTTTGGTAGTAATTTCCATATTTATTTTTTTACACTCATGAATATATCCTGGAACAAATCATGTTAATTTCATTGGCTGAATTCCTATTCCGCATGCTATTTTCCTAGGGAATAGATTGACTATTTTCCCTACAACCTCGTCCCCAGAGTGTCAGTGAGGTATAATAAAACAAATACTACATGTTTTTAATCGGGAATAGGGTCACCTATTTTCCCTCTGGTACTGGGCTTATGGGCTAATCACCCATCCACGCCCCTTCGGGTTTGGGGTGATAGCCGTATCCATTGCCAATCGGGAAAATAAGTGTGCCCTATTCCCTCTAACCATGCAGTTTAGTATATTATTACACTCATAATATTCATGAATAATCTGCTATCATCTCAGTGGCTGATTCCTAGTCGCGAACTATTTCCCTAGGGAATAGATTGAACTGTTTCCCTACAACCTCGTCCCCAGAGTCACGTGCGGTGTAATAAAACGAATATTGACTGGTTTTATATCGGGAATGGGGCACACTATTTTCCCTTGGTACTGGCTCTGGGCCTATCACCCACCCCTTCGTTTGGGTGATAGGCCTGTAGGCCAGTGCCTCGGGAAAATAGTGTGCCCTATTCCCTCTAAAAACATTTGCAGTATTTGTATAGTATTACACCTAATGAATCTTCAGAACCTATCATGCTATCTCATGGGCTAGATTCCTATTACTGACGAACGATTTCCCTCCTAGGGAAATAGATTGAACTGTTTCCTACAACCCGTCCCCCGAGTCCACAGGGCGGTGTTTGTAATAAAACAAATACTAAATGGTTTATATCGGGAAATGGGGCCCACTATGTACTTGTACTGGCTACGGCCCTATCACCCCTCACCCTTCGGGTTCGTGGGTGATATCCCATAGCCAGGACTCAGGAAAATAGTGTGGGGGCCCTATTCCTTAACAGGTTAGTATTTGTGTTGTGTACTGTTCACGGGTACCCTCACATGCCACCTCTCCACTACCATAAAAGCAACCAACCGGATACCAAAATTGGTTATTGGCAATGCAATAAAAATCATATCTCATTAGGCTATTCCAAATAAATTCTATCTACCCACCCCCCCCAGGAAGCATAAACTAGAATTGAGTATATGCCTCCTATAGGGGTATTGCATTCGTTTTGGATATCCAATGTTAGGGTAGGCACGTTCACAAAATTAAACACAGATGTTTCTATTTTCAGTTGCAAGCATTTTTCATTTGAAAGAGGACAATTTAACTAAAAAATGAGGGGTCAATCTTGTATGTAGTGTGAACACGAGCTGAAGTTACGGGAAATCTATGACATCATATGCCGTGTAAAATTGTGACAATGTGTGCATGTACAATTTACTGAACTGTGTCAATGTGACCCCAACTGACCGTCCTATTCTTTACTCTATGTGAACAGTTACCAGTTTCACACAAATGGCTTTGGAGCTTTAAGGAGCGTCAACTACTTCAAAAAACCTAGTTTTGACAATGATGAAAGCTTATGAATCAGGCATTACTCTACTAACCACTTAATCAAATCCATCAAGCTAATTTTAATTAAAAAAAAAAAAAAAAAATCGTTTTCTAAATTTTTCTCCCTTGGACCACACAGTAAAACCATTTTCAGTGTGTACAGAGGCACTTCAACTATTGGTGAGTGGCTCCATCTTTTTTTGTGATGTGTGCCTACCTATTTAGGGCATGAGTGTCACATGTACTGTATGACACCCCGGTATTGATCATAATCTGATCATAGTATTGCAATTAAATTGGCCCCATGTACTCAATTCCAGCCTTGCCTTCCATAGGAGGGGTTAATGAATTCCTTTGGGAATAGCCCATTGCCTTATTTTGGCTAGCTGTGGCAGCAGTAGAGAGCAATCGTTGATTCCATGTGAGGCCAGAGATGCCAGTTGTCTGGAAATTTCCTATTTCAGAAAGTTTTACTCTATTGTTCTGCCTTTTTTTTCAGCCCAATCCTTTTGCTTAAAATCATGCACTTTTTCAGATTTCCCACTTTGGGAATTTTGAATGATATGCATCTCTGTGAGGCATTCTAGCTTATGTGCAAATTTGGCCTATAATATGGTCCTGGACATATGGTCCGGATCATAATAATCTGGAGAAATATTCCAAGTCAAATTTGATGCACATGCTCCAGGAGCATATTTGGCCAATCTCATGATTCATTGTGGCATTAAAATATGCTCCAAAAGCATGTTCAAAATCAAATATACTCCTAGAGAATATTTGACTTACCGTCTTCTCCCGATTATTTATGCCCAGGAGCATATTAAAATATGCTCCTGGAGCATATTTGACCTTAAATTTTTCCAGATTATAGTGCCCGGACCATATTTTGGGCCAAATGCACAAAAGTGGCATTAAGGCTTTTGCCAGTATTGCAGAGTAAACAAAATGAACAAATATGAAATCCAAATTATCAGTTTTATTGGGGTGTATGTGGCATACTATTTGCACCTACTTTGTATCATGTATTTCTGTTAATCAATAAAGCAACATGATACAAAGTAGGTAGAAGGGTAAAATGTATTTGTCGTATTTGTAATACTGTTTAAGGTTTTAACAGGATCACTGTCGACAAGTTTAAATGTCAATCTTTTGTCAAGATCAGTTTTTGATTTGCAGGTCAAATCAGTACTTAGATTTTTTGATGTAATGAGCCTGAACTGTTTCAAAATTTCTTAGCAGTAATTCTAATGAAATATAAAAAACTGCAATGGCAGACTTTCCCTGGAACGAGTTCAGAGCATTTTTTCTTCTCTTATTAATGTTGAGAATTTCTGTGGATTTAAAGTAAATTTTTCAAAGAAAATGGTGGTTTGTCATTTGAGTCTTACCTTTACTAGGTGTTGCCATTCCTCAGGGCCCATCTATAAAAAACAACTTGATGGTCATCCCTTGTGTATGTGTCAGCTCACAGCCATACTCTTGTCAATAGCAAGGTGCAAACTCGACGACCCCTTTATTATGCTGAAATGGCAGAGCAAGAAAAATACTGACAAGGGAAGAAAAGGCAAAAATAAACAGCAAAACCAGGAAAAAGTCGAGTTTTTTAAACATCTGTGCTATTTTGAAAAATGTTAGTAAGATTCCATTTTCTCACCTGTAGATAACATTTACTGTAAACTACTGCAATAAACAGTTGAAATGCAACTTCAAATGTTTTAACCAAATGGTCTTTAGGGGAATGAAGCTCGTCAGCCTCGTTTTAACATCAACCCTTGATTAATTAAGCAAGAAAAGCTGTTGACTAACCCTGTGCATGTTGCCAGTATTGTTTTGAGTGCATGTCTGTGCATCCAGCTAACTGTGTTTGCTATGTTGTACTAACAAGGCACTAGATGTGACAACCCAAATGTCATAGCCTTGGTACAAGTTGACAGGGTAGTGTAGTTAAAGAGTCTCTAGTCTCAATTTGATATTACAATTTGACATTAAAGGTGCAACGAGAGATTCTCATATCAAGTGTCCCTAAAAAAATAGAAAGTTCTGATTTTTGCCCTGATGTAAAGCTTTCTATCAAAAATATCCCCATCTGAAATGATTAAGCTGAGAAATGTTTCTTTGGTACAAAAATTCTGCAAATTCTAATTTCGTATAGGAGCAAATACGAAATTCAGCCTATATTTTACATTGAAATATAAGCAAATCAAAATCACTTTTTTTCTCTCTTTTAAGATATTTCTGTAGCATAATCCAAGGTAAGAAATCTATTGAGTGTCTAATCTATTTGAAATTACTATTATGACACAATATTTGGGTGCCTCAAAATCTCGTTGCACCTTTAAAGAAGTGATAAATAGGGTCTTGTGGCTACTTCTGTAAGGATCAGTGATGCGGTGGTGCCAAGGGAGGCATGGAGAAATTGCCCTCTAGGTCAAGCCTCCCCCACCCCACTTGTCCACCCTCAGAGTCAAGTCTTACCACCACAAAATTTGTACTAATTTCATTATTTCTTCCCCCCCCCTCCGAAATTCACCCCCTTCCAAAAGAAGTATTGGCACTGCCAGTGGTATGAATATGCTATGTATGAATGAAAGTTATACCCCCATTTCTGCAGCTAGATGGAAGTGTGTACTTTGGACTTCAGGAAAAAAGTGATCATTACAGATTTTTTTAATCACAAAATTGCTTGCTTGTGTAGGTGGATTGAGGTTGTAGTGCAGTAGAAGCCCATTCTTTTGATTTATGCACATAGACACCCAAAATGTAAATTTGCTAAGCTTATTTTGGTAATATTGGAAACATATTGAAAATATTTATTCTGATGTGTGCTAGAAAGTGCATGATGATTAATGAAAGTAGTATGCTGTGGTAGCAGCTTTGATGTGTGCGAGTGTATCGATGTAAACAATTTCCGGAAATTACTGCAGGATTATAACGGTACAATGCTAGTCTAGAAATTATCTGCGCATTAATGAATTGGCATGTCAGATGAATCCCATATATTGGGAATATCAGCGATAAGGAGGACAAATCAGGGTGTTTGCACTTCTTCAAAAACAGCTGCAATAATCATGGATAGGCTGAGTTTATATCCCACAAGAATTTTCTGCGTTATTATCTAGCAGGATGAAAACGAGGTGATAAACAAGTTCTTCTTTTCTCTACATTTTGCATATTTTTAGAGAGGGCAAAGAGGCGTATTGATGGTGGCGCTATGCAGGTGGCTGTGCATGGATTTTCGTTGGACTATTATCCATTCCATACAGCGAGTAAGTAGCATCTTTTGTTTCTTGAGATGATTTGTTGAGGGACCAGTGACATCTGAAAGTCAAGTAAAACTATTTTGGTGTCAGTAACTTTGTAAATATAAGTATACATTTCTAGAAAGGAAATTGTTCCAAGAGGTCAAATTTGGCTGAAACTGTCAGTGTGTGCAATAGTCATCAAATATTTATTTTTTTTTTCCATCCAAATATTTTTATGTAAAAAAATGATCTGAAAGGAATAAAAAATGCTGTATTAGTTGTTGTAATCTAAAGACATCACTCTGCGGGGTTCTAGTGTTTTGATAGTTTCATGTTGTCTTATTCTGTAAGCCATGCAAATGCCCGCTACATTCAAACCCATCAATAAAATCCGATTGCAGCAATATTTGTGACAATTTTGGTTTAAAATTGCATTTTGCAGGTGATTCTGCTCCCAAGTTCCTTTTTCTATGCCCAGGCACAAAATTAAGTAAAGAATGGTTATTTGACCTTCTACTTTGTCAACAATATACATTATTACACTTCATGAATATTCATGAACATAATCATGCTATTTCATTGGCTGATTCCGATTACAAGTGCTATTTCCCTATGGAAATAGTTTGAACTGTTTCCCTACAACCATTTGGTCCCAGAGTCACAACGCACACTTTTTAACCTGGTACTGGCTGAAGCCTATCAGGGGTCGGGGTGATAGGCCCGTAGCCAAGTAACCTCGGGAAAATATGGACATTTTCCCTCTAACCATGTAGTATTGTATATGTCCCCTTAAAAACATGGCAGGTGTCACAACATGCAGTACTTTCCATTACCAATTTCTATTCTTGGTGCTTTGTTAGAATATGCCATATTTTGATACAATATGGGGGGGTGGATGTGTCCTTCATCAATAAGTAAAGGGGAATGTCCCAAAAATCTGTAGGAATGAAAAAATCATTTATGCTTGGTTACTAGAAATAATGCATAAGTTGTCAAATTAAATTCTTCTAAATGTCCCCAAAATAACATAGAAATGCCACCAGAAGTTTAAAGGTCCAAAACAATGTTGATGTTGACATTGTTGAAATTAAACGGGTACGTGCTACCACACAATTATTTTGTGGAAACCATTTTGTTCACGGGTAGCAATAGAAATCACTGGGAGTATTTTGACGAGGCGGCAATGAAGATATCAGGACACGGGTCCATACCTATTAGCTCATTTCAAGCAGCAGTATGCAAATACTAGAAAATATCTGGAAAAACAGCAGAGGGTGATGAGGGCAGGTCAGCCTCACAAGGACTACAAGGACAAAGGTCACAGGGAGGACAAAGGTCATAAGATGGGAAGCACCACCAAAGAGGGTAAAGGTAAGGTTGACTTTGATTGGATATTGCCTGCAAAAATAAAGGCATTAAAATGTTTACATTGTGGTCTAATTTTTGTGGTCATGAGACATCAAGATGATTCCAACAACAAATACAGATTTTGAGGTTCACTGGTAAGTCTGCAATTGGAATTCCTGACAAATGATTCCATTGGATGCAGTTGTGATATCAGTAATTTCCATTGCAGAGTGTAACAATATGTCCTACATGGCATAATTACACTATACCCTCATGCTGCTCTGCAATCATATGCTTATCTGTTAACAGATAAAGCACTGATACAAAGTAGGTGCAAAAGGGTATAATGTAGTTACCACCATCTGCTTTTATATTTGTATTGTACACACATGGAACATATTATGTTGATAAATAAGTCGTTTCCAACCCAATAACAATGGTTTTAATATTTTAGCTTCCAAAAATCAATCACACTCATCAAAGCAATTCCAAAATCTACAAGTAGCACTCCACAAGACAGGGTCAAAGCTCCAAGGTCAAAGTTCATCATCCAAACAACCACCAAACCCTTGCAGCAGTCAGTGAAGCTAATGTCAACACGGGGCAGTATAAGGATACGAGGGACTTCAGGTCACATGCGTGCAAACTGGCAAAAAACAGGACAGACACCGAGGCCGCAGGGGGCAGCAGGGGGTACTCCTCAGTCTGACAAGGCACATTTGTGTGCCAGAGGGAGATGCGTCTTTGCACATCGAATTACTTGTTTTTACTTCCAAATGAACTGGATTTTCCAGGTAATTTACTTGCTCAGAGGGTGTTTTGAGGCCATCCCACAATTCACCGGTTTTGGGGAATTTTCACTTTAATAAGGCCATGTGATCCCACAAAAAATCATATCTTAAAGGCGAACCGTACAACGAATAATATTAAACAATATACACTATTAAATAAATATTGACCACATATCCGAGTGCTTTCATAGAAAAACACGAATTATATAACCCTAACAATAATTAAACCATCCAGTCTGGACCATGTGCTATTTAAAAATCGCGTAAGTGTCATTACCATGTTATGCGATAGGACCGGCACGTTTTAGGTCATACATGCCATAGGAAATACATTATGAAACATCATGCGTGAAGATGTATGATGCTACTGTGCCATCCGTATCGCATAAAACAATACATATCCCATATACAGTGTAGCGCGGATTTCAAAATAGCGCCATGGTCAGACAAAAAATGCTTTTAATTCGTTTTATGGGTATTATAATTCCGGTTTTCCCATGGGAAACAACTTCCATATGTGTTCAATAATTGTTTTTATTAGCGTATATTAGAAGTTATCTTGATGGACAGGTTCTCCTTAACACATTAAAAACTCTGACTTTTACACTCATTTAGTCCACAGGTACTAAGGAATGTTTGACTGATCACAAAATGTCTTGAGGGTCTTTAAAGTCTTGAACATTTAAACCCCAAGTACTACAAAGTGTTTGTACCAATACAGTATAAGCACATTGCAAGGCATTGTGGGATATTTCCAAACACCCGTGACTTGCCCTATACCAGGGGTTCTCAAGTGGTAGCCCGTGGGCCAAAAAACTGGCCTGCAAGCCGATGTATTTGGCCCACCAGCCAGCCCAAAAGCATGCAGAAAAGAGAGAAAAGAAGCAAAAAGGTTTTTGGCCCTCAGCATTTGTCCTTGAGACTGTTGGCACTATTTGGGGCCCATGGGCATATAGTTGAGACCCCCTCTTACCCTATTATAGGCTACTTGTGTCCCCGCCGAACGAAGTTCGGGAGGAGGCTATAAAAATGGGCTCGTCCGTATGTCCGTATGTATGTATGTATTGTCGTGATAAAAATGTTAACCCTGGAACTTTGGTCATATCTTTTTTTCTGGATGAGCGAGAGTAGCCTAACTTGGGTAAATTGTGAGGTGGGGAGAAGGGGGAAACCCCCCTATAACCATGTAATTCATACCCCCAGGGTCCTCCCCTGGGTCTGTCAAGGGTGGGGAAAGGGTCAAGGGAAAAAAAGGTCCACATACACAGAAATGTCACATTTGTGACACATATGGGACTATTTATTGCCGTTCCATTGAGGGCTACGATGAGTAACTTGGTGGAAAAGAAGCGGGTGATGAGTTCTCGACATCTTATAGATTTGGGTTGTAAAATAGCTAATTAAAATATCTAATTGCATAATTTATGAAAATTTTCCCGCAAGGGCTTGTGTACAAGTTTTCTGGAGTTATGTTAAGGCGTATATGATGTAACTTGGTGGAACGAATAGTGGGATGAGAAGTTCTCGGACCTCTGATAGCTTTTGGGCGTATTTCGGGCAATTATTATTAAATAGCAATGAGCTACTTGTGATCAAATAACAACGTTCAAATGCTAGGTGGAGGGGGAAAGTATACCACAACAAAAGGTATTAACATATGTATACCCATGTTTTAATTGAAAGGTATTCTTTGTAGGTTTGGGTGGTTACACATGGTCAGTCTTTGGGGTTGCCAGCCTGCGCCTCCTGGTTACATTTCTTGGAAAATGTGAAACTATGGTTTGTTTTGCCCTTTCTAGACCTCGTTTTTGGGTCCCCAATTTAAAATGTGGTCACATGAGTTTTTCAAAAATAGTGTTGCCAATTGAATAAATTATTCTATTTTACTAAATTTGTGATGAATTTTTCAGGAATTTTTACATGATGATGAATTTTAAGATTTCTTGAGTCATTTTCCCCAAAAGGTAACAATTTTTGAGCTAGTGGTGGCCAAAATTAAGAGGGTGGGACCTGTGCTATTAGTTATCACTTAGTGATCGCAATATTCGGCGGGGTGGGGGGACATATTTAGCCATCGCACGTAATAGGAGTTCGCCTTGTTGTAATTGAAAATGGAGGCATAGCATTGGAACATCATCAGTATGTGATGTGTACCTCTAACGTGCTGAGTTGAGTTGTATTTGTAGCCCACTTTTTCAGCAACTAAAACAAAGACAAAATATGTGAGACAAAATTTCCCCCTCTAAATATTGGTTCATACCACAGCACAGGGTTTTTTAGGTTGCAGAAGGGGAGGATGTCCTTAAACCTAACTTCTTGCGCACCACCAAAGAGCGCATGTAAACTGATGGATCACCCACCTAATTTGATGGCTTCTGTGCCACTAGACTCCCTTTAAAGATTACTTGCCCTTATTTAGATGCGTACATTAATGCATGGCTGTGCATTATTTCCAAAGATAGATAGGGAAATGATGAGCAAAACAAAACTGTGGCAACTTTGCCTGATTGCACACATAATCATTTGAGAGCATGGGATGTGGAAAGTACGAGGAGATTAAGGGGGTAGACCTACAATTCAAAAGTTTCCAATGTCAAGAAATTTCTTGTGTTCTTATTAGCAACAAAGGTAGTGAGTACATTCCTATAGGGTGACCTCCTAAAAAATGAAACCCATTACATTATATTGATATTGTCATGTGTTGAACACTTAATTTTTTTGAGGGGGGAGGGAGGCACTGCTGTGTGTGAATTGAGCTTTTATATGCTGCATCTCTGGGTAGCTCCTGGTTTTTCACTTGTGGCCATAAACCAGACACAGTATACAAGAATTGAAGTAGCTCTACTTAAATAGAATTAGAGACCACACACATATGTTGATACAATAAAGCAAAATGAATTAAAGTTGACCACAACCATTTTGTGGGTTTTAAAATTAACCTAAAAAGGCATTAATAAGCTTGCATTTAGTAAAACCCCATGACCAAAAGGACATTACGTACCCCAAGATATAGTATTTGAAGGATGATGCCTCAAGCACAAAGAAACAGAGAAAAAATTAGTTTAAATATGCATAGTAATTGAGTCAATAAAGAAAGCTTTGAATAATCATACTTTTTACCCATTTATAAGGATTTACTTTAAAACTTCAGCCGGTGATAGACAAACGATTCCTGTGACATTATCTGGTAACAAAAAATTAAATTTCCATATTTTCATCCGATGCACCTTTTTTTGAACCATATCTTAAAAACTTGTATGGCGACTTCTGGCTCATTTTACTTGTCCCTCACTCATGGTGCAGGACAAGAGAAGGTATTAGTAGCTTCCAAAATACATGCTGCCAAATGGAGAGTTTTGTAAAGGTAGTCAATGATCGTTAGAGAGGAAACATTCTTAAAATGCAAGAAGTGATCAGTATGTTATTTAGTCAAATTGTTCATCTAACGATTCGCGATCAGACCTGTAGAAAAAACATTCCATTGGAAAAAGCAAGGCATGGGGAAGCTACTGATATCTTCTCTTGTGCAGGGATGTGAGAGTTCTCTTTTCAAGCAAATTCCTTTTTTTCTATTTTGCCTTTTACTCAATCTCGTGCAATTTTCCTTGTTTTATGGTTTTCCTTGTTTTGCAACTGCGTTATCTCACTGCCTGAAGGGGCTAAACTTTTTTTTCAAAAAAAAAGATATTTTCAATAACATACTCTCCAGTATTCAATATTTTTTGTCAAGCAAGTACATTTAGTTAGCTGCCTTTTTTTTATTAATTTTAAAATTGACCCTATAGATAGAGAGGCAGCTGATTTTAAGAGACACTGGCACCTTTGGAAAATAGCACACCTTCAAGATTTTTAAAAATTGATATTTTGACATGGTTGTAAAGCTTTTTATGGGTAAATAAGAACGATTTTTATAGTAACCCACTCGAAAGTGGATTTTTGATTTAATCGCAGGCTGTGGAAGCTGAGGATCATGGCATTAAACACAAGAAAACACGCCCGAGTTGATTCCCCAGCATCTACCCTGTTTGACCTGCCTGTGAGCTTTGAGGCTTTACTATCAATGAGTACGAGTCTGATATCATGTAATAGACATTTTGTTGATTAGTCGGCAAAACCAATAATTAGCTAAAAATTACTAGATGTCTTTCGGGCCCTTATTAAGGCTCCCATAGCTTTATGGTTGTTGTGATTTGAAAAAAATTATATCCTGTATTCTTCCACGTTGCTAGGATATCCTCTGAAAGCCAACTTGCAAGGAATTCATGTTTGTTGAAAAACGTAACATTTGGAGTAGACAGCCAAATTTTTGGGGATGGAGGAAAAAATGGCCAGAATTTAAGAAATGCCTTTTCATGTTTTAAAGCCTGATTCACTTCAGAAATCGGTAGGTGGTAGTATACCACACAAGGATGAAAGCAAGTTGTGTGTAAACTTGGACTGAAATCACTTTGCTTGCATGACATTCCTTTTACGTGAATTTCAAAAAAATTTGGGTTTTAAAAAAAAGTAACCCAAGTGAAAATTTAATAATATATTTGTTAATCTTTCTACATAACCTTTCAAAACAAAACTTTTCATCACACGCCGGTTAAAGTTCTCATATAGCCTAAGATCGGTTCTTAAGATTTAAAACCTTTCAACGCAATAAGGCATCTCGTTTGAAAAGAAATTATCCAAAAAAGGTAACCTTTTTTTTCTGGGACCACCTTGTATAATATTGATGCAAAAGTCTAGCCATCCATGTGTTTTAACCGTAGTGAATTGACTTCTCTTAATACACAGTCCTCTCCAGTTGCATATGTCCAGCTAAACCCAGTGCAATTAAACTAGACTACACATCTGGGGCTCTGGCTCAACCAGTTTGCATCCAAATTACTGCAAACTCTGGTAAGTGAACTGGATTTGTATAATTGACTGTCGCACTGTTCACTAGACTGTGCAAAGTTCAAATGGCTTCAAGTTAAAGGTGTGTGTGTTTGGATTTCAAAGACATTATGTTCTGAAGTTAGTACAAAAGACTGATCCTCAAGTGTGCTTACTTCAAACCTTGTACACCATAAAAATGTGTGGTTGTGATATACTAGAGGCATTTTAAAGCACATTGTAAACACTCCAGGAGCTTACATAATGATACTAAACATAAAGCCCCACTACTTACAGAAAACCACAGCACTGAGTCAGAAAAAAGCTTGACTGTAGCCTTGCTTCATCAAAAACGGAAAACCATATGGGCAGAGCGTGGTATTCCCAGTATTCGAGACCAACCCACATGTCCCACTTTTCTTCTTCCCTCTCCCACTATTCCTTCACTCCTGCTTATTCCTTCACCTCTCTCCTGGGGACATAGGCTAGAAAAACAGATAGGGAGTTAGGGCTAAAATTAGACATTTTTTCAGTCAAAAGTGGAAGGGTAGCTAGGGTTAAGATAAGAAACCACCCCTTTAAAGGTGCAACGAGAAGATTTTTGAGGCACCAAATATTGGTCATATCGGAATTTCAGATTAGACTAACACTCAATAGATTTCTTAACCTTGTAATTTGCTACAGAAATGTAGTATAAAAG
Source organism: Ophioderma brevispina (assembly GCA_023653785.1). Taxonomy (NCBI): domain Eukaryota; kingdom Metazoa; phylum Echinodermata; class Ophiuroidea; order Amphilepidida; family Ophiodermatidae; genus Ophioderma; species Ophioderma brevispina. The sequence continues at coordinate 56,649 of JAMKCH010008808.1, forward strand.
GTGATGAGAGAAGGCGATTTTGATTTGCTCATATTTCAATGTAAAAAAACATAGGCTGAATTTTGAGTTGCTCCTATACGAAATTAAAATTCACAATTTTTGTTTACAAAGAAACAATTCTCGGCTTAATTCTTTCAGATGGAGATATTTTGATGGAAAGCTTACATCAGGGCAAAAATCAGTAACTTTCGATTTTTTAAGGGAAAACCATGATATGTGGGAAATCTCTTGTGTTGCCACCCTGTAAGTGAAGCAGTTTTGGTTTTTAGCTGTAATTTTCATTTTCAAGCCAAGGCCAAGACTGGATAATAATAAAATGGCAAAACCATTCATACTGAAATTGTAGATGGAGATACAGATACTGAAAAGAAAGCAAGATGGAAAGAAAAAAAATTGACAAAGTGTTGTAGCTGTCAAGTGTCATGCATACAATTTCTGGTCTGATGGTGTGTGGTGGTGGAGATGAGACAGGCAAATTTTTAAAGGAAATAATGTATGCTGTGGAAAATGTGGTAATATTGGTATTGTGGAACGCTTTAGTAAAGTAGATTACAATAAATGCAAAATAAGTTGAACAAATTGTCCACATTTGTGAGTATTTTGCCATTTTAATTTTCCGCCCAATACTTACTCGAAAAACGATTCCGACAAAAAATCCACATCGCAGGCACCTGGGGCAAAAATGGTGACGTCAAAGTGTGACCATCCATAATTTACGTCGTTGTGACATCATATCGCAGTGTGCCACTTCAATAATTTAATTTAAAAACACAAACCAAAATGCAACCAAAATGTGTCATTCTGTAACTTATTTTCTTAATTTATTACTTTCATTAATCCATCAATATTACAGTGTCAGCAATAACACTGCGAGTCAACACGATGTGTTTTGGTCATCACTTTGGGACGTCACGCGGAGAGCAACAAATGGGCGATTTTGAGCAATGACGCCGTGGCGAAAAATCCGCCCGTTCACTTCGTATGTCAAAAAAGCAAAAAAAAATTAAAATGCCTCGATTTTGTTAATTTTACATAAATTGTGTTATTTTTTCGGGAATTTGTAGAGTACATATATTTATGAATGAAGTCAAACTGAGCTTGGACAAAAAATCTTGAATATTCATTAAGGTTTGACGTGTTAGTGATACTTGGTCGAATTTTCCAGGGAATTCACACAGATTGTATTGAAACTGTGGGGGAAAAGGATCTGACATAAAAGAAGGGGGCACCGTCTTTGTTTTGAGCTATAGCCAAAACAAAATTGGTAGTGTTTTCGCTTTTGAAATGCAATTTACAGGAAATAAAAAAAATTGTGGCGGCTGGCAGACCTACAAATAAAACAAAACTACTCGATAGAATTTTTTAAATTTCTAAAGATGTTGAGGCTTTCTGATATCGTTCTTCAAAAATTTGAAAAAAAAATGGGGTTCACCCCAACTAATTTTTCCAATTAAATGACATCTTAAAACAACCAAAATTTGAGTCTTTTAACAATTTCGGCACTTCGTTGAGTGACTGAACAAGGGTGTAGAAGATGAGTACGATTTTTCATGTGTTTTCTCCCTCAAAGGAAGCATACCACAAAAACATCTTGTTACAAATTTGAGTTTTAAGTGCTCCTCCAATCATCTGATAGTTGAAGCAAAAAATGTATACTAAATATGGACCATAGCAGTGTGTTATTGATGGGGCCATCCTCATTTGGCGACATTTTTGTTTCTACCGAAAAGGAAAAAACTTTTCCTGGTCCGTAAATTTCACTGGGGTAATGGAAATCTTCCAATACCAAAATCCTCCATTTTTGATTGGGGGGGCAAGGATGGGTGAATTAGGGTCACCCACTTTTAAGGGTTAATTTAGGATTCTCTATTGTATGATATTGTTTAACCATATTAATTTCCATCATTTTACAACCAGATACAGAGATATGGTACCAGAGAGAGAAGGCAGAGATCACCTGGACATTAGATTTGATGCTCTCATGCCCAATGGTAAGTGAAATAAACAGATGAAATTCAACTTAGGTAGTCATAGGCTATATATAGCCTAGTCATGCAGCCTGTTGAAGCAGAAATCAATGATTTGAGTCGTAAGGTGGTGTGAAAATTAATTCTGACCAAAAATAATTGGGAATAAAAGTTTTTTTTGAAACCATAAACAAGATGTTCAAGGGATGGAGAACCAAGTATACCAGCACAGCGAGTCAGATACTAATCCACAGACTGTTTCAAAGGATTGATATTTTCATTGGGAAGGGTTTCAGAAGATTGTGATTGTATGGGTTGTAGTTTCAGTTTTGGGTAAGGGTTTTGGAGACCAATATGTTGTAGCTTTTTTGTCATAGAAGCAAGTACAATAGACTGATACTTGTGTAGGGCTCACTTTCAACTTCGTGTGCAGGAATATGACTTTTATAGGATAAAAAAAATTACTAGCAACAGTGACCCAAAATTAATAATGTGTGATATCTCCAAGCTCAGTTTCTAAAGGTATCAAGTTACTTGTTAAAGATACTGAATTGGTTAGTCATCTCCGTACACACTGAGTTGAAATTGAATATCATGCAATATGTGACAACTTTCAGTAGTTGTGCGGACATTTCGTCAAATGTTATGGTTGATTCGAAGTGTACAGCCATCGCAAGAGAAAGACGATTTCTTATGTTTAGGATTGTTTTTCAAGCAGCTACATTTACTTTGTTTTCATTGTTGTTCAGTGCAGTAAGTGTTAAGAGAATTACAAAAAATAATAATTTTGGGGTTAAAAGTGACCATTTACAGATTTGTTTTTTAATTTAAAAATAGTTTATTAGAAAAAAAACAAGTTTGTCTCAGAAAAATTGTGAAAAAATCGCAATGGAAATACGTTTTTTGTTGTGTTTAGAAAAAATGCTAATGCGAGCGGTTTTTCTGTTTTCTTTTTTTAAGCATTTGTGGCCCACTCTTTTAATTTTTGGAGCTTTGCGGGCTAAAATTTTCCATTTTTTTTTGAAATTTTACAAAAAAAATTTAAAGTTGAGTAAAACCTAAAATAAAAAAAAATTATGCGGTCAAAAAGCATTTTAAACCTCATGCGCGCGGTCTTCTGAGACAACCTTTGTTTTTGCTTGGCGAGAATTAAAACAAAATTGGCAATAATTAATTACTTTAATAATTGATTATTTACTTAAACGCTTTCTGGACCTTTATTGGCATATATCTTGTTTTTGCCATTTTTTCGAAGTTGCAACTTGCCCCCCCCCCTTATCTAATAATACAATTAAAAGAATACACTGGTTTTAATTAATCTCGTATCGTAGCCCGTAGGCTAAAGTGCCAGAACATGACCAACAAAACTAATCAAACAGAAAACGGGTGGCCTATTGACTTCAAATTTGGCACAAAACAAGTTTAGAGTAACATACTATGAATCCTATGAAAGGATTTTTGTAATAAACCCTTTAGTTTTTGATTTGCATTGATGGGCTTACGAAGTAAGTCTATACAGAGTGCTGGGTGATATATCAATATGTTCATCAAACTTTATTTCCAATTAACGAACCCGTATGAAAACAACAAAATATTGATATGGAGGAGTCAAGCAAAAGGTCTATAGGGCCCAAAACCCTCACCCCCCTTGGAATACATTAACACACGCAAGAAACAGGCCATAACTATCCAGAAACGCACATAAAGTGTTACACTTGTAACACTCTTGTAACACATTTCTTGTTAGACTAGTTAATACTCTTGGTTCACTGAAGTTGTCTGGTGACTCTTTGCATGTATTGTTAGTAGGTCTCTACCAAGAAACAGGAACCATTTTTGGACATCAAGGTCAGTACTTGTCAAGTGTAAGGTGTGTTGGCCTTGATGTTTTGTTTTGGTATAGAATGTTAGCCAGGGTCATCCAGACCCTGGTCACACCAGTGTCTTTCATATATTAGCATCCTTGTAATTTTACACTAGTAGGTACAGTTAGTGCAATAACATATGATTTTGTCACACATGGAGTATGTTACCTCTTAAATTTTAGAAAGTTTTCTTGTATGAAACTAAAATTATGATTCTTTTCTCCTTGAATGCCACTTCATCAGTTTTATGATATTATTTTGTTGATAATATGGGTGCATTGGGTGTGTGATGGCATGGTGTGTGGGTGTGGGTGAATGGAAATTAAGGGTAATGTAAAAATGTGTCGTAGATACAAATTAAAAAAATATTTCCTTTTTTGAACAAAACAATTAAATGTACAGGGGGGGGGTGCTCCCACTTGGGAGGGGGAAGATGGTTACACATTGGAGGAAGTAGTTATGTTTACCTGACTATAAGTCCCTCATTTCAGGCTCGTTATCAGAAAAAAACAAAAAAAAAAAAAAACACAAAAAAAAAAAAAAAAAAAAAAAAATTCCAGTGACTCCATTTTAGAACCATTTCATTTCAGAGACCCTACTTTCCATGTCAAAAGCCAGATTATACCAAATTTTCTTCAAAAATCCTCATACAAGTAGCTAGAAATAGGGGAGATCGCAGCTTAATTTTTGAAATTTCTGACAACCTAGTTTCGGAGACCCCATTTTTTTGGGCTAACTCAATCCCCCCCCCCCCGGTACAGGTTTATTAAGAAAGCCAAAATTGAAAAAAAAAAACCAAAGACCAAAAGTTGCAGGAGATTCTGTACTGACAAATTTATAAGTACATCAGTTTGACAGGCTCAGTGAATAATACTTTTTTCATGAATCTGGGTTGGCAGGTGGGAAAGGTTTTCCTAAAAAAAATGGTTGATTTGGTAGTAATTGGGGGCTGACAGGAAGGGGGATGCCTATACAAATGACAAATTTAGGCTTCATACACATAGTCAGTGTTTAATAAATCTTGACCATTCTGACCTTGAGGATGTAGTTTTGCTTCTCAATTTCTGGAATGCAAAAATTGGGAAGATGTCACAGGTAAGTAAAGTCATTTTCTTCAAAGTTGTAATAAAGTTAGAAAAACAGCAGTTACAGTTCTGTAAGTAATTTCTGTTTCTAATCTGTGACCGCTGGTCATTGGCCATACAACAAGCCATCCCTAGTCCTCAATGTCATCTAAATTTTACGTTTATCCCTGATATACCACATACATTAAGCAATAAAATGTTCTAAAATTATTTTTTAACCTATATTCGTTAGTTGATAGCGTTTGCTGCCCAGGTGATGAAGGTACTGAGATCAGTGGTTGACAAGGACAAAGTCAGTATTCCATGGTGGGTGGGTTGTTGGTTGATGGGTGGGCGGTAGTCAGTTAATTGATGGATACAGGATCCAAGGGTGGGGATGGGTTGGGTGATGGAGTACTGGCATCAGCAGGGGATTCAACTTTGTTGCCAGTAGTAGGCCACATACATGTTTTTGGAGCCATTTTACCATAATTTGTTGTTTTTCTTTTATTTACTGAGGAGATTTGCATTTTAGACAAAAACAGAAA